>OX243817.1:22047122-22054622 GCA_945859605.1 Lumbricus rubellus
TCCTTGCGTCCGTGCGTCCGTCCATCAGTGCGTCCGTGCGTCCGTCCATCAGTGCGTCCGTGCGTCCGTGCGTCTGTCTGTCAGTCCTCCGACCGTCCGACTATAATACGGTTTGCGTTGGCCGTGCACAAGCAATAAAAAAAGAGACTATACACGTTCAACAAAACATAGGGCCTATATAGGCCTACATGTACTTAACTGTTATCTCTTTCTTAAGCGCCTCTGGAATTCGCTCTCTCTGTCTGACTGCGCAAACGCATTATCACTTGCCTATCTGTCTTCGTGTTTGTGTGTGTGCGTGTGTGTGTGTGTGCGTTTCGATTACCTGTTTGTCGCTTTCCGTGTATGTCTGCATGTGAGTATGTGTATATGTATACTCATGCATGAAATGCCATGTATGCATGGTTTGTATGCCTGCATCATGCGCTTGGTGCTTGTTTGTATGTGCGCTTGTTACGGCACCCCTTCAAGCAATCTACTCAGAGGCGCTCCCGACTGCAGCGCGGAGACTGCATCAAAATTTCACGCCAAAGCGCTGAGCGATTTCGAGTGATGGACTTATTCAAGGTTCATATATAAGACTCAATATAGGCCTACGAGGCGGATTGAGGTGGATTCGAACCTGCAACCCTCCGGCTGCAAGGCAAAAAACATACCCACTACACAACCGCGAGAAGAAGAGGAATTAAAAAGAGGAAGAAACTGATGAAGCTATTGCTCTAAACATCGACTGTAAATCTATTAACCTAACCCGATTCCTACCCTATCCAGTGCAGTTGTTTCAGCATGGATCAGTGTATATTACTGCGGGGCATTGTGTGTGTTGTACAGCATGGTTAATAGTGAGAAGTGGACTTATAACCGGATGCTGTAAAGTCGTCTTAAACTCTTAATCTTCGCTCTTACTTTCAATTCGTAAACAACTGCGATTTAGAAACGATTCTTGGACGGAAATTAGTAATTTGCGTCGGGGGCGGGGGGAGGTTCAGTGGGGTGTTGACAGCTGACAATTAGAAGGGGTCACAAGGGCGAGAATAACTGTCAGGCCGGGTACAAATTGCAGTGCATGTTATCACATGTTGAACGTGTTGGTATAATGGGTTCGTAAATGGAGAGAGGGAGGGTAATGTAAGCACCGAATGTCAGATAGGGTAATGTAAGCACCGAATGTCAGATAGGGTAATGTAAGCACCGAATGTCAGATAGGGTAATGTAAGCACCGAATGTCAGATAGGGTAATGTAAGCACCGAATGTCAGATAGGGTAATGTAAGCACCGAATGTCAGATAGGGTAATGTAAGCACTGAATGTCAGATAGGCCTACAGAGGATCGGAGAGATGCCACACTAGAGTCAGCAAGAAATGTATGCTTTAATTCATGCATGTATGTATGTACGTATGTATGTAAGTATGTATGTATGTATGTATGTATGTATGTATGTATGTATGCACGTATGTACGTATGTACGTATGTATACGTATGTATACGTATGTATACGTATGTATACGTATGTATACGTATGTATACGTATGTATACGTATGTACGTATGCACGACGTTTGTACGTATGTACGTATGTATACGTATGCATACGTACGTATACGTATGTATGCGTATGTATACGTATGTACGTATGTACGTCTGTACAGACATATGTACGTATGTACGTATGTATGTAAGAAATCATACACCCGACTTTGTTTTCTGCACATGTCTGCATGATATAAAATTACAGCCAGAATTAGAATTGAATCGTCGACCTTTGCTCTTCGTTTTCTTGACGTCGCTTCTCCGATGTCGTCGCATTAGTTTTGTATTTGCTTTCGAAAGCAGACGAAAGTAGACAAAAGCAGACGTAAGCAGACGCAAGCAGACGGAAGCAGACGCAAGCAGACGGAAGCAGACGTAAGCAGACGCAAGCAGACGGAAGCAGACGCAAGCAGACGTAAGCAGACGCAAGCAGACGTAAGCAGACGGAAGCAGGAAGCCTTGTTAGATTAATTATGCCTGCAGTATATATAAATATATAAATATATATATATACAGTATATATATATCGTATATATCGTCGTCTTGAAATTCAATGCGGATATTTGTGTCACATCTAAATGAGAGATTTACTTGGCCACCACCGCCGCAGAGGAGGAGGAGGAGGAGGAGGAGGAGGAGGAGGAGGAGGAGGAGGAGGAGGAGGAGGACAAGGAGGATGAGGAGGTGGAGGAGGAGGAGGAGGAGTAGCGAGGTTGCTTCGTTTGCATACAATGCCATCTCTAAGTCCAATCACTGACAGATGTGAAGGACGCACTCACGTGTTGCGACCATGCATGCACGAGCTGCTGCTGGTGTTGACTATGCATCTGAACTCTGACCTATCTGTCTGTCTAACTATCGTGTTCCGATTCTTGTCGATTCGACGCGGGGCTTTTCTGACCCTTGACCCATTGACAGGTGATCTTTAGTTTCCAGGTCTCAACATGTATGTCGGTGTGAAGACAAATCAAGACCAGACGTAAACAATTCACAAATGTATAGTACTACTACTATTACTGCTACTACTGCTGCTGCTACTACTGCTGCTGCTGCTGCTACTGCTACTGCTACTGCTGCTTCTGCTACTACTGCTACTGCTGCTTCTGCTACTACTACTGCTGCTACTACTGCTGCTACTATTACTACTACTGCTGCTGCTACTGCTACTGCTGCTGCTATTACTACTGATACTGCTACTGCTACTACTACTACTACTACTACTACTAGGCTACTAGTCTGCTGCTGCTGCTGCTACTACTGCTGCTACTGCTGCTACTACTGCTACTACTGCTACTGCTACTATCACTGCTGCTGCTGCTGCTACTGCTACTGCTGCTGCTGCTACTGCTGCTGCTGCTGCTACTGCTGCTACTGCCACTACTACTACTACCATTATTATTATTATTATTATTATTATTATTATTATTACTACTACTATTATTATTATTATTATTATTATTATTATTATTATTATTATTATTATTGTTATTATTATTATTCGTCATGTTACAAAAGGTTACTATGCCAATTTATAGCCTCCCTCTCCCAAATCGGGCATACTGTTAGCGAAAGAACCCGTGAAGGCCACAGCGTTAAAACGCTGAATAATTATTATTATTATTATTATTATTATTTTCATTGTTATCATTATCACCGACATGAGTGACTTCAACTTGTAAAGCAAGAACATGCAAACTATAAAAGTTCCACAAATGCCCTGCAGGCCCATATCTGTTATTATAAGATGAAATGAACAGTTGAATATTGGAAATCTTTCCACGACCCTCCAGCGATATCTCAGCACAATAGGCACGGAGAGCATTCCATCATTTCCATGCCCCACAGATCATAAACGCCGAATGCCGCTCTTGACCCGATGTTGGCTTTCCCGTCCATGCATCGTAAATTCGTGCCAGAAAGCAACTGTGACGGGCATTCGATAGTGCCTCCAGCATGCACGCAATCATCTTCCAGCATGAGACTCCGTCGCTGATCGTACTCTGTCAGTGCCAGTCGCAAGCCTGGATAAAAGAGGAGGGTGACTCTGATCGCATATTCCTTGTTATGACATGGCTTTGTTTTAGACAGCTGCTGCTGCTGCTGCTGCTGCTATTAACCTCAGGCGTGTAAACGAGAGACATCAGCTGGTGGCGCGAAGTTTATTAAAGATATCAACGATTGGAAAAATGGAAGAAAACACTTCAATTGAAGACTGTAGAGCGTAGACCGATGATGATGATGTTTATTGTGCTGCATGTCGACGCCCTGATATGGATTGCCTTGGATTGCCATGAAGTGCCACGGATTGCCATGGATTGCCAGGGATTGCCATGGATTGCAACTGCCATCTTATAATATAGAACTGTAAAAATATGTTCATTCGTTCAATTCGTATATTATTCCCAGTTCGAACAATAATGACATTTATATAATGGGCAATTACACGGTAAACATCATGCAGCGAAAGGATACAACAGGAAGACCCAAATGACTGAAGTATATCCGATTGACATGAAGCATATTGTGCATAAGGGGGAACGGACATTTCCCCCGGACATTCCCCCCCCCCGGAGTGCATAAGGTAGCCTGTATTGATTATTTGAAATCTAGAATGGCAAATGTATCGAGGCTTCTCTGATTTGCACACACACACACACACTCACACATTAATAATTTATAATAATGCACACTCACAAACACAGATCTACATTATGCACATAAATATTTATGCCTCTGCTATATTCTGTGTACATGAGTGTGTGTTCTTTATATAATTGGGATATAAGTAATATATGTATAGCCAATATAATTATGTGTATTGTACATGTATGTATGTATATACCAAGGTTCTTTGAATACACTGATCTTGTGTATATATATATATATATACATAATGTATTATGCTGGATCTGATTAAATCGAATCAGATTCGATTGTATAGAGCTGTATGTATGCTCGACTCAATTTAAATTGGATCTTGGCCGCAGATGTCATGAAACGTGAAACCCCCTTTTACTCATTCACGAAGGCGTGGGGGAACGTGGGCGGAAAGGAACCGATAGGGGAACGGGATAAGAACGGCTGCATTGTCGAAGGGTATAGTGGTGGGCAGACGGCCTCCTTCTCCTCTGGCCACCCTGGCCACCACCACCCCTGCATGAGGAGGGACCCTGGGGAGTGAGGAGGAAGTGGCTGAGAACCGTTCGAAGACCGGATATTTGAAGACGGAGAAGGAGAAGGAGATGGTCTGTTTGATATGCAGTCATGCGGAGACGCTTTGGGGACTTTGAGAAGAACAGGGGGAAGGGTGGAGGAGGAGGAGGAGGAGGAGGAGGAAGAGGAGGAAGAGGAGGAGGAGGAGGAGGAGAAGGAGGAGGACGACGACGACGACGACGACGAGGAAAAGGAGGAGGAGGACGAAGAGGAGGAGGAGGAGAAGGAGGAGGAGGAGGAAGAGGAGGAGGAGAAGTAAGAGGAAGAGGAGGCAGAGGAAGAGGAAGAGGAGGAAGAGGAAGAGGAGGAGGAGGAAGAGGAGAAGTAGGAGGAGGAGGAGGAGAAGAAGTAGAAGGAGGAGGCAGAGGAGTAGGAGGAGGGGAGGAGGAATAGGAGGAGGAGGAGCAGCAGCAGCAGAAGGAGTAGGAGGAGGAGAAGGAGGAGGAGGAATAGGAGGAGAAGCAGCAGAAGGGGTAGGAGGAGGAGGAGGAAGAAGAAGAAGAAAAGGAGGAGGAGGAATAGGAGGAGGAGGAGGAGCAGAAGGAGGAGGAGGAGGAGAAGGAGGAGGAGGAATAGGAGGAAGAGCAGCAGAAGGGGTAGGAGGAGTAGTAGGAGGAGGAGGAAGAGGAGGAGTGACGAAGCGGATGGAGAAGCATATAATTTTATAGCAGGACTTGTATAACACGCGTCATGAGCTGAAGAGGAGAGGTGCAAGTGGAAAAGAAAGCAGAGACTGTGATCGGTTGTGACAAAGAATCAGCTGTTGGTGTGGACAACGTTGGAGCAGGTTTAGCACGTGCAACAACAACAACAACAATGAAGGTGATAAAGAGATAGGAAATGATATAAATAGCTGCAGGAAAGCACAGCGATAGCAGAACGAGGATTTTGGTGTTAGAAATGAACAATTTAGACTATAACTATCATCATGGAAATCTTTGCATGAAAGACAATATTATTATACCAGTTACAACAGTGATTCGGTTAATTACGACTGTATACCTACAGTTTGAGCGTCAGAAGACTTGCTATTTTAATGTTAAAACTTTGATGGCTTTGTGCAAATTGTGCTAGTCCTAAATATTAATATTTTCTCTTGCAATTTTTTGTGTGATGTTTCTGGGGAGAATGGAACCAAATGGCGCCTTGGAGAACAGTCCATTCAAACTTTCATTTTTAACGACCACCCTAACGTACATACGTACATACGTACATACGTAGGAGCAAGATAATGAGTGGCAATAAACACGAGCGAAGATAAGATAACCGCATCTAATCGTGCGACTCTTGATTGATGAGATATTGAGGAGACCATAGTAAATAGAAATTAAGGCGTTCGTGTCACTGTGAGACACATTGTATAATTACTGAAGGCGGATGAAGACATCTGCTTACGAACACACACACACATACACACATACATACACACACATACATACACACACATACACACATACATACATACACACACACACATACATACATACACACACATACACACACACATACACACACACGCACACACACACACACATCTACACACACACACACACACACACATACAGACACACTGACTGATAACAACCGTTTTTAGCAAGTGACTGCCAACTAAACTTGTCAACTCTCGACAAACAAACTCTCTCTCGATCTATCTTCGTTCAACAGCAACAGACTACGAACTGCAGAGTGGGTGGGAGGGGGAATGGTCCGCCCATCCGACCACCCAACATCACCCATCCCACCATGATTTCACCGTTTTCACGGCTGTGGGAATCGACTTTACTACATACTACAAGCAGACGAAGACGCGAATCCGTCAACAGCCAATCTAAGAAGCAACCAAGGCACACACACACTCTCTGTCTCCTGTCTTTCTCTCTCTTTCTCTCTTTCTCTCTGTCTCTCTCTCTCTTTCTCTGTCTCTCTCTCTCTCTCTTGCTCTCTGTCTCTGTCGCTGTCTCTCTGTCTCTCTGTCTCTCTCTGTCTCTTTGTCTCTCTCTCTGTGTCACTGTCTCTGTCTGTCTCTGTCTCTGCCTGTCTCTGTCTCTGTCTCTTTCTCTCTCTGTCTCTCTCTCTCTCTGTCTCTCTCTCTCTCTCTCTGTCTCTATCTCTCTCACACACACACACACACACGCACATACACACGAAGCCGTCCGTGATATAACTCACGGCATCGACGACAGACAGCATTGGGAGATTATTAGTTTAATGAGCCCTTCGCTGCTGCAGCCCCCACCAACATCATCGTCATCGTCACGATGGGCGTGGAGGACACAACAGCGGTGGCGGCGGCGGCGGTTAAAGGCGAAGGTTCAGTTTACGGAGAAACCAGACCGTAGGCGTGTCTATACAGAGACGTGCTTGCCAATCAGCCTCCGAGTCAAGTCTGCTGGACAGGCTAGTGCCCAAGATCAATTCATGCACTTGCTAAACACACCGAGCTGCCCGGTTCCTCCGAGGTTATTTATATGCAAATTAGCTATAGGCATACCTTGTTTGTGTTCCAGATCTCCCCACTCACCTGTGTCTTCACCTCAAACTAGGTCGTACACGTGATCCTCTCCTACTCCCCTGTGTGTTTACCTCAGCCTAAGTCGTACAAGTACAAGTACAAGTGATCTTTCCACACAATTGTGTCTTTTAGGCCTACCTCAGCCTATAGGTCATACAAGTGTTCCTTTGTTTATATAATGCCTGTAAATAATCATATAATTATTGTTTCTTCTAATTGGCCAGGGTTGTTTATATTTGGGCATC
>OX243817.1:22069622-22084622 GCA_945859605.1 Lumbricus rubellus
CTATAATATAAGCCTACAATGTCCATAATTTTTATATGCACATGTATTTCTTATCATGAAAAAACATAAGCGCATATGCGCACACACACACACACACACACACACACACACATACACACATATTCATACACTCACATTCACACACACATACACATACACACATTCGCACATTCACACATATGCACACATTCACACATACACATACACACACACATTCACACACACATTCACACACACATTCACACACACACACACACACACACACACAGACACGCACACACATAATATATATCACCAGTTGTTTGGAAAGCAAGGATTGATTTACTCTTTCGTGTGTAAGCCTTGTCATTATACTTGTCATGGGGTGGACAGATGATGTCTGACGACAGTCTAGTTATAATGTTCTGTAATTGTTCTGTAATTAGGATACATTTATCTAATAATATATCTAACTTACGCCTGTAACAGTTCAGTATGAGCTTTGTAGAAAAATAACTGTGACCCGCGTCGAGTTAGGATATGAAAAGTAGACTTTGCTACGGGCCCTTAGAAAGACTGTTCACCCACTCCCTGACAATCTACCCCTGGGCCTATATACTTTCAATGAATGGGTACACATGTGTACCAGCCTAAACACATGTAACTAGATGAATGCATATACATACATAACATGTATACAGTTTATACACGCATGCAGCTATATGCATACATACACAGTACTACATGCATAGATAAATACATGCATACAAACATGATATACCGTATAGGCTATGCGTGATGCATGTGCGTACCAGAGGTTATTTTAACGTGCAGCTGGACACAAAGTGTGTAGTTGGAAAACGAATTTGTGCAGTTGAAAATCAGGTTTTGTGCAGTTACTTTTTTACACACAATCGCATAAACAATGTAAGTAGCCAATATATTTTAATTAAACTAATTGTAACAAATAAGATTATAAGACATTTTTGCCGTGAATTTAACTTTGAATTTCTATTGACAACTCTATTGGCATAAAATACACGAAAACAAGTCTAGAGATAAATACATGTGCCATGTCTTTATCTCTAGACTTGTTTTCTTAAATTTAAATTCACGGCAAAAATGTCTTAGCCTATAATCTTGTTTGTTTCAAACAAGCTGTCTGATGCAAGCCAAATAACGCATAGCGAAACGAAATCAAACGCAAGATTCCCAGTTTGTAACAAAATAAGGAGTTAAAAACGAAAGCCGTTGCGAAACAGGCAAAAGACGCAAAGCCTAGAAACTCGGACCGTGTCACGTGCTATGTACGGTGCGCAATTCAGGACCATCTTGGGAAAGAGGGTTAAACTCATATAGTGCTGAGAAGTCAGCTTATATAGGCTGCTATTATATTCAATAATGTCTGCATTTATTCATTAGAATAACTCAGCAACTGGAGAACTGAGCTGCTGAGCTCGATACGTAAAGATATTTTGTTATTGTAATTATAATCATATAATTATATATCGAATCCTAAAAAACTTTTTATCAGTAGGCTACTGAATAGTTTAATGGAGTTATTTTGCTAAAATGGCACCTTAAAATGGTACCATTACAGTGTGGAAATCCCCCCCAAATATTTGTTAAGTGTTGCTTATACATGTATTTATTGAAGTCTTAGCTCACTCTTATAAGCACTGAAAAGTACAGTTATTTTGTTAAAATGACACCTTAAAATGCTGCCATTGCAATGTGGAAATTTAAAAAGTTTCTCATGAGGCTCTGAAAAAGTACAGATATTTTGTTAAGATGACACCTTAAAATGCTACCATTGCAATGTGGAAATTCAAAAAATTTCTGATGAGGCTCTGAAAAAGTACAGGTATTTTGTTAAAATGACACCTTAAAATGCTACCATTGCAATGTGGAAATTCAAAAAGTTTCTTATGAGGCTCTGCAAAAGTACAGGTATTTTGTTAAAATGACACCTTAAAATGCTACCATTGCAATGTGGAAATTAACAAAGTTTCTCGTAAGGCTCTGAAAAATACAGGTAATTTGTTAAAATGACACCTTAAAATTCTACCATTGCAATGTGGAAATTAAAAAAGTTTCTCATGAGGTTCTGAAAAGATACAGGTATTTTGTTAAAATGACACCTTAAAATGCTACCATTGCAATGTGGAAATTAAAAAAAATTCTTATAAGGCTCTGAAAAAGTACAGGTATTTTGTTAAGATGACACCTTAAAATGCTACCATTGCAATGTGGAAATTAAAAAAAGTTTCTCATGAGGTTCTGAAAAGATACAGGTATTTTGTTAAAATGACATCTTAAAATGCTACCATTGCAATGTGGAAATTCAAAAAATTTCTGGTGGGGAGGGGGGCGCATCCCCATACCCCTCCCCCTACCAGTCTCGGCGCTTCACGAGCATCCTTCGGACGCTCGATTGTCTCCCTCCCAGAAACCTGAATTTCCCCCCTCCAGCGGAGGGAACTAGATAAAGCACTGGTCTTGGGAGAAGTAGGTTTATAAGCTTAGCCAGTTACATTATCATGATAATGATAGTAATAATATTAATAATAATAAAATAATAATAATCATATAAAGTTAATAATAATAATAAATTAATAATAATAATAATAATAAATAATAATAATAAGAATAATAAGAAGAAGAAAAAGAAGAAGAAGAATTAGGCCTTAGCTAAAAAAATGACCAATCTACCCGATGTAGGATGCTATTCTGATAATTATGTGCAGTTGAGAAGTTTCCTTAAAATAACCCCTGGTGCGTACACAATACACATGCATATGGCAAACGGCCAAACAGATCTCATTGGGTCTTGAAAGAGAGATAAGCAGACCGTGTATTTCGATTGATAAAGATTGCTTTGTAACTCTAGATAGGACTCCCGTATCTATATACTGTTCGGTGTATAAGCAGCATTTGCCAACGCATGCATGGCAAGGTGCATGACGAAGGATTGAGAAAGATTGCAATAAGGACAACAACGACTATGATCTCTATCGGCTCTCTCCATCACAAACGGAAAGACAGACAGACAGACAGACAGACAGACATACAGACGGACTGACGGACAGACAGACGGACGGACGGATAGACGGACAGACAGACGGACGGACAGACAGACAGACGGACAGACGGACGGACAGACAGACGGACGGACGGACAGATGGACGGATAGACGGACGGACGGACAGACAGGCAGGCAGGCGCAAGTAGGCAGGCAGGCAGATATGTAGACATATAGACAGACATATAGTTAGGCAGACAGCCAGACATGCAGACCGATGGACAGGCAGACAGGCAAACAAACAGACAGGTAGGCAGATAGACAGACAGACAGACAGACAAATAGACTGACAGACAGACAGGCAGACAGACAGACTAACATACAGAATACTGAGATCGCTCTTTCTCTTTCCATTCTCTAGTTTGACGGACTATAGGCCTATATGAAACAAATATAATTTAAAATAATAAAATAAAATCTTACTCACGGTTGGCCAAGTACTAGCCTACATTGAATTTTAATTAAGACGAATTAATTATTGTATAAATTGTTCGTTCACTTAATTCCAACGATTCGGAAGTACATACAGGCGGTGATTATGCATGGGCAAAATGTACCGACATCTTTGACTCAAGATTTCGTTCTGTCTCTTATCAATAACCTCTAACACCTTCAGGCTATGTATGGCCTCCTTTAAATGGGCTGCTTCTGTTTAGCAACGCTGTGTTATTATACAAGGACTATAGCATGCACTCTCCTGTTTTATCCAGGCTTGGGACTGGCAGTCTGGCACCACACTGCTCTAGCAAATGCAATAAATAAATAAATGTTTTAATACAGCAATGGCTGTGTGTGTTTATCTGTGCAGTTGGTTTACGGTCTGTCAAAGCTGCTCTTCTACTTGGCTCACACTCCATATGGTTCGATCATCGTCAATGACTTTCGACGACAACAGTTCGTCATCGCTGATGGGGAACTGAGGCTGATCGACGTCGATGATGTTGGCTTCGATGAGTTGGTCTGCTCACCGTCAACACAAAACACCGACGCCCCCTGCCTCGCTCACCTGCCGACCAACAATGCCACCATCCAGTAAGTGCTCATCTTATTTACTCACTACTGCTCACTATACTTCAACCATTTAATGAAGGCATAGACATATTAGACATATTTTTATTGATCCCAACAATTCAATTGTACATGTAGATATATGCTTAATAAAGTATAAGCTTAGACATAATCAGCAATAAGCAAATGTTCAAAATGAAAAAGTAGAGTAAGAGTGAGGGAACAAATAGGCATTCCAAAAGGGTCAAGTCCCACTAAGAATAGGGGTATATAATTAACAAAGTGAAGTGTAAAATTAAAAGCTGTAAGACGTTGCTAATAATACACATAATGACCATAATGTACACCATAATGATATAATTATTGTAGCCTACTGCATTGCATATAAAAATTTACAATGCACCTCCCACAGTGCACATAAATCAGAGGCGCTTCCGGTGTGAAGAATCCAGGAAAAGAGATGGTTTTGAGACAGCAGAAAGATGTGCTTGGGATACCTATACTTACTATTGTATACCTACTTTTATTTACTTATCCTACTTCCAATAGTGTCCCAATTGGCTTTTCAATGCATGAGATGAATAACAATAATAAATTACTTTTTCTGGTTTCGTTTCAGGGTGCCGTGTTCAGCCTCTGGTCGCTGTGTTGGTCTGAATGAAATTAAGAATATTATAAACGCCGGTCGTCACTTCGTCACCGTTCTTCTGCCACACGGTGTACCGAGTCAGCTGCGCCACCTGGTGAATGAGATCGTCGACGCTTTCGCTGCTGCCACCTTGCGAACGAACGAGCTACTACAGCTGACGGCCAAACTTGTCCAGATATACTCTCGAGGCTTGTACCTCAACCGAGACACGGAACCTGTTCGAACATGTAGGCATGAGCGTATTTGATGGGGTTTTACGGGTCCTATCCCCATGTAAGCAACCCTCACAAAGGCCTAAGTATTTCATTACTCTGCGGCTGTGTTAAATGGAACCTCAGAAGGAAACGTCCCCCAAATTGTTTTCATGCTACGCTCTTCGAGAATCAAACGTTCATACGGAGCCTACATCAAGTCTTGCGGATGTTGGTGTACATCAGTGGTTTCCAACCCGAGACCTGCGGGCCAAAAGTAGCTTGCAAGGCCTAAAAATGGCCCTCTTATCTCAAACAGAATTAGCAAAAATAGGCCTAGGCCTATATGAAAAAATTGACAATTTGGATAGGATAGAGCACATAATTATTATTTTTTATTACAAATTATTTTATTTTGACGTCTATAAATAACATCAAACATTCTATATTGAATCAATTATAACAATTCTATATGCTTTTAGTTAATTAAATTTTATCCTTGAGTGAGTGAATGAGCGAACGACGGAGTGAGTGAGCTAGCGAGCAATTAATTGACAAACTGTGCAGTGTTCTGATGATAGAAGACTGAAATAGGGTGTGACATTTAATCTGACACTATATTTGTTCCCTCTTGTCTTTGAATATAGCATACACGAAGATCGAGGAGAGCGATTTGCCCGGTCAGTTTGACTATCGGTGTCGCTATTCGATAGCCACGTCAGGCTGCACAGTATCGGTCTTCGACGAGAAGGAGGCTGAGGATCTGTGCGACTACGACCCAGACTGCCAAGCATTCGTCCTCTCTTCGGAAACGTCGTGGACAGGTAGGATACAAGTAGTAGGGTAACGGAGAGTTTGAGCTCACTTTGCGCTCAATGACCCGATTAGTCATCAGGCCAAAGATCAGGGTACTGCGTACTGTATTTCACTTATAAGAATAAGACTCATGGTAAAGTATAAGTCTATGCACAAATCTTTTTCTGCTGAGAGAATTCTTCAGAAACATGGTTTAAAATTAATAAGGTTCTGTATGGATAGAATATTTATTTCAGAAACTACAGAATTATTTGAGCAACAGTTGTAACCAGAAGGAGAACTTACGCCCAAAATGTGCATAATGATCATGCTATTCAACGCCGCAAGTGGGAGGAGCTAATTTATGTGTGTTCATGCTTGCGGTTAATTAGTGCAGCACATTTTATGGTATTTGTTTAATGATTTTGAAACAAGTGTGCAGTTTATAATTGCGCCCACCTTATGAACTGCCAATCCATCCAACATGCGTGAGACTCTTCTTTTTTTATCGCTATCTACGCTTCTCTCTCTCTTCCTATAAGACCTATTTGTTCTTTGGGGGTGGGGGTTCTCGAACTGGGAGTGCTACTGAATGGCGATGGCTGTGAGCAGCGCTATGGAAAGCATTAAATACATTACACTACGTAATTGAGTTGTTTATTATTTCTAGGTCGTATTTTTGCTCATCTCAAGAATAACATTTCCACACCGACACATCGCCAAGGAACAAGGCTCTTCATCCGACCTCGGAGTTGACGTCGTCTGGAGATGATGAGATTAACAGATCTATGAAATAATTATCATTAAACGAGTCAACTGCGTCTGTTTTCTTGTCGGTTTCCTTCGTGTGAAAAATTTCTTCCTGCTGCAGAAATCCTCTTTAATTTATGATATTTTTTGCTAACCACAATCATCTTATTCTTCTTCATCGGATTCTTTTACGTATTTTGGATGCAGTGAAGTGTTTCAGTTGAACTGAATTCTAATATTTTGTGTCAGTTCATCTTAAAACGTCTGCTGAAGGTTTAACTTTAACCAGAGATGTACTAAATCATGATTTAATTTATTATTATTTTTCATCGTCATCATCATTGTCATCGTCATTGTCATCATCATCGTCATAGTCATCATTGTCATCATCATAATCATCATCATCATTATTATCATCCCCGTTGTCATCAGCATCGTCGTCGTCATCATCTTATTGCCGTCTTCATTATCATCGTCGTCGCCATCATCATCGTCGTCGTCATCGTCATCATCATAGATATTAATATAGAACATTTCTAGTTAACAGTATCTAGCAGAGTTTTAGATGATCAATGTTTTGCGAACATCTATCTGATGCACGTTTGAGGCATTCAATTCAGACAAAGAAATCTTAATGACAGAAACATGTACATAGAATGTTTTACTAACTAGTTTTATTTAGAATGTTCACTTTGTATGAAGTTTTACCTTTAGGTTTAAGTTTGAACTGTTGTATTATATTCGACGGAAGGTGACAATCATTTGTTAAATCTTGATAAAACAATCATTTTTTCGTTTAAAAGTATTACATCTGCTGTCTTGCTTTGTTCTTAACTTCAGTTAACCCTTTACCGACCGGAGGGTATAGGATTTCCCATACCATTTTGATAAGACAATAATTTTTTTCTTTTAAAAGTATTACATCTGTTGACTTGCTTTATTCTTGACTTCAGTTAAGCTGCGGTAAAGGGTTAAGCTCTCCGGAGTTTCTCAGAAGCCATTTTCTCGCATCGTAGTCATGGTAATCTTGAATCGCGTTGCCAGGAGGTTGCATACTTCCCAATATTTTACATCCTTGCAAAACCATTACAACGTCGTACACCCACGCTTCAAATAGTGAATTTCTCTCTGATATAATATATGTTACAATTCCTATCGTCCACTGTCTGCTACCAAGTGTTTTTCAACGGTCGGCCATGATTTTGAATGATCAAAACTAGCAAAGCTTCAATACGTCATACTACTTTCAAAGATGAGCCTTAACTGCAAGGCAATACACCGCTGTGCACCTGCTTCAATGCCGTTTATTTTTTTACAGGAACCTGATCGACCTGAGGATCCGCTATTGGCAGAAGCCCATCCGTTCATTCATGCAACAAGCTTAACTAAATTTTGTTTGAAAAATCGAGCACAATTGTGTGTCTATTTGCACATAAAACTGCATGTGTGTGCATGTTTTTAGGCTTAGGCCTATAATTATGTGCGTGTGTCAATGTATGTATAGGCATGCATGCATGTACGCATATGTTTACTGATGCACACTGCTTAAATGATGCAACTGTTGCAGCACATTTGAAACTACTGAAGTTCTGCTGATAATATTATTATGATAAAAAACGAATGTGATGTTGAAAAGAGGCCGAAACGCTCCGCCTTTTATGCACTAAGGCTGACTAAGCTAACACAGAAAGCTGAAACAGTTTAGTTTGCATTTGATTAACATTACACTTAATTAAATTAAAATAGCACAGAATGTGTTTAGATTTGGGCGGACAATAACAACAACGTCAAGAGTAGGCCTAATAACAATCGACAGGTCAAAGGTCAAATGCTGCGCAGATATAATTATCACAAAGGAGCAACATTAACTTCTTTAAAACATTTAATTACTTAAAAATCAATAAATAAGTTATAATTCTGTTCAACATTGAAATTAAATATACGAACGAATAAATAACGATGTTAACTGCTCGCTTGTTCTTTGATCGTTGTCAACACAATGTTAACGATCAATTAAAAATTAAATAGTAAAATTCAAAGCCTTAAATATAGTTATTCGAACACTTTACTCAATAGGTTAACAACCGTACTGTCCAGACAAACTTGGAGGCATGCATGACAATAATTCCTCATTGGTTGCAATATAGGCTATCTTACGTAGACGACATAGTTACATCCAGGGCCGCCATAGGCAAAGCAGGCAGTTGCCTGGGCGCCAAGTTCTACGGGGCGCCATTTCCACAAAAGTGGGCCTGGGGCGCCATTTGGGCCAAGACCGGCCCTGGTTACATCGAGTCACTAACTATTCCACAACATGAAATTCTTCAGATCGTACGTGCATAGCATAATATTATCGTACGCGTCTTAAACATTAAGTCGGTCGCTATGACAGCGCACATCAGATTCTTGTTCTATACACAAATTCCAACAGATCAACAACAGTACTGTACACAAAATTAATCGTCTGGCATTTAACGGCATCTCTAAAAATCAAGTGTTTTTCAAGCGACGAACAACTGAAAGAACGTTAGAGAGGTCTTAGTTGAATGCAGGATGTTAATCAAGTTCTTCCTTCTCGTACGCGATTCGACAGCATTCTAAAAGCGATTCGTAGGATGTCCCGTAGGCTACACAATCATGATGGGAGCAATTCACCCGAGTTCATTTTACACTGGTCGCCGCGTGCTTCCCACTCTCAGTATGCGTTTTTATAATTGACACCCCTACGAAGAAGACAATTTCAACGTTAGCTCGTTTACCAGGTCAACTGAATCGGTAGTTGCATGACAGTTTCGCTAACTGCAACGCTCATAAAACAACTCTGCGGTTCGCTTCATAAATCGTCAGCGCTGCAGGATTGTAATACGCCAAACAAATCTGATCTTATCTTATCTTATCTGACCATTTTATAAAGCGCTTCAGAAGCGCTCCCAGTGCGTTCAACTAAACAAATGTATGTCGACTGCAACAACCTTTGTTATCATAAACTGCTGTTAAACTCTAGACCCATCCATTCGCGTTGGCACGTTGTGTTAATCGCACTTTGGGGATGCGAGTTAAGCTATCAGCACAATAATTATGTTACTTGCATTTTCAAACAACCGCAGCAGCAAAACATCAACGATGAAAAGCACTCAAAATGTCAATCAAGTGTCGGCGTGTGTACGAGTTACAAAAGCGCATAATAATAATAACATTATACTCTATGACATAATTGACATTTAAAGCTTTGAAACAATAATCAGAGAATCATATTGTTTTTTTAATTTCATCAATCAAATTATTCTTTAAGATTAAAGAATTTTTATCGGTTGTAAAAGAAACTGGGTGAAATGCAGACTCAAATTGATATGACTTCCCGTAAGAATATTAAATTGTGATATGACCTTTCCACAATTTGTGGCTAATAGTACTCAGGCCGCCTGCATGCTTCATCAAGGAATAAACAGAAAATTTTATGGCAATTCCACATTCAGAAATTTTGGTTCTCGTCTACGTCGTAGGCCTATAATTTGGAAGCTAAAGGACAAGAGCCTTCAGTGAATACTGAATAGCCTTCTTGATGTAAAAGAATCACCAGGATAAAATGATGTTTCTCGTGAAACCTCAAAAAACACTCGTCTAACCAGGATATGCTGAGAGCGATGTCTGACTAATTTGTTACACAACAATCTTTTCAACAGCACAGTTACAAAATGCTAAAACTGAACGGTGATCAAGTGAGATAATGAGGTAATGAAATACAATTATGGTAGAACATACCGTCTATTTTTAAAACCAGTAACACCCACCCAATCCAGGGTCGGATTAAGAAATGTGGGGCCCTGTTCGGGAAATTTGTTGCGACTCTTCGACCAAAAATTCTGATGACTGTTTTAGTCGTTTGTTCGAAATTTCCGTTAAAAATACCGATTTTTCTCTGCCAAAATGGCTGGCGATCTCTTTTTAGTCGCTTGGTCGAAATTTGCAAAAAAATGTACATACATACATACAAATTTGTAATGAGGAAAGTTTTTTCGCGTGTGTGGGGGCCCCATAAAGTGTGGGGGCCCCTGTTCGGCCGAACATGTTCAACATGCCTTAATCCGGCCCTGACCTAACCAGTGATGTGATCGCAAAAGAACGAATCAAGAACAGTCGAACCGCCACCAAGTCCACTTCAACCAAACATGGAACGTGATTCCTGTGGTAACAACTCACACGTTCCGTCCAATGGTTCCATCCAATGGTTCCATCCAATGGTTCCATCCAATGGTTTCGTCCAATGGTTCCATCCAATGGTTCCATCCAATGGTTCCGTCCAATGGTTCCATCCAATGGTTCCATCCAGCACCTGAAACTCTTAGAAGATCTGTGCTTAATTATTTAACAAACAATCGCGATATGGACAACGTATACGAACGACATCCGTAAAACAACAACAAAAATGTTGTTGTCAAAGTCCTTAGACATGATCTCATACACAACAATGCATAATTATTTGCATATAGTGCTTGACATATTATAAGTCGTTTATAAATAGGACAACAAGAAGCAGCAGCAAGGTCTGCCTTACAGTTAGTCATCCATGTATTCATGTATTCTCATTGGATGATTCGTTCATCGTCTTTATATCCCAGCTACTCAAACAAACACCGGGTAAACCATCTCGCAACAGACATTGCACCATTGCAGATGCAACGCCAATTCCTGCATCCTGTCAATAAGTAAGTAGAGAAGGAAACGACTCAAACGATGCAACGCTGGATCGCCTCCATCTTTCCTTCCGCGTCACTGACGACGTCATCTCGTGACATCAACTGGTGACGTCATCTGGTAAATTCATCTGGCGACGTCATCTGGTAAAGTCATCTGGCGACGTCATCTGTTGACGCAATCTGAAGACATCATTTGACGAAGTCATCCTTTGACGTCATCTGGTGACGTCATCTGGCGACGTCATCTGACAACGTCAACTGTTGACGTCATTCGTTGACATCATCTGACGAAGTCATCTGGTGACGTCATCCGTTGACGTCATCCGTTGACGTCATCCGTTGACGTCATCCGTTGACGTCATCATATCCGATGACTCAGCAGATGCAGACGTTGTCGTGCGTCGTCGTAAGCAGACGATCTTTGGCGCTGCACGTGTTGACGTCACCGGCGTCGTCGTCCTTTTCGGAATGGTTGATGGGAATATCGATGTTGTCGAGATCGAGGTAGTCGACGTTTCTCGCCAGCAGCGTCTCCAGCTGCGTGCGGATGCGGGCGAACGTTGGACGGTCCGTCGGATTCTCGCACCAGCATTGCGATATGATGTCGTACCTGCATCGATCGACAAGATGAATACAATACAATGTAATACAATACAATACAACTGAAATTTGACAGTGCCCTTCTTACAAAGCTCAGAAATAATGATCTTTTCTTTATTGAAACGCTTGCAAACGCACTGCGCTTTACATTTATTACAAATTATGCAGTAATCTTAATTAATTAAAATGACGGATAGACACGGCTGTCTTAATAAAAATGGTATTTGATTTGATTTGACAGGTTAAGCGTCGTAATCGTGTATATGTATGTATATGATCATTTATATAGCGCCTTAACAAGAATCTCACGAAGGCGTGAACTCAGTCTCTAAGCGCTACAATAAAGCTCACAGTGAGTGTGAAAGTTCAGAGCACAAGTACAAGATGAGGGTCCCAGTATAAGCGCAGCGAATCAGCCTGTTCAAGAGCGACGTGTCGTGCCATAGGTGCGTTCTGAGATGTAGGCCTTCGTTAAGAAAAGAAAAACAGCCAATCAGCATGCCAGTGCATTCATTTACTCATCCATCAATTCAGTAGATTGGAAAATTTAGATAGGTCCATGCTCGTCTGTTCCGGAGATTTGTTTGCCATACAGGCTACAGAAATCGGTCCACTTCTCATCGATCTATCGCTCATGCATCAACAACTTTTTGGTACAAGTACTCAGTCGTTTAATCCTCCACAACTGATTGAAATAAATTAAATTATGATAGCGCAACATAACTTACAGTTCATCGGAACAATTGACCGGCTGCTGCATTCTGTATCCCTCCGCCAACAGACGATAGAGATCGACGAGCGCGATTCCAGGATAGGGAGAGGCACCTAGCGACAAAAACAACAACAACTATTAAAATAGTCTAACCACCACTTCGCACTTCAAATCCAGTTTATTTGGGTAAATGCGTTGAAAGAAGCTCAAGGTAGATTAGTAGATTGGCAGATACTCACTCGAATGTGTCCAGTGTGTTGGACTGTTGCTTACCAAATCTTGTCTAAACTGTCATGGCCTTTGCTTTATTCAACCGTGCATACAGTGTAAACCTGAAGAACTTTGGCCAATCAATCCTATAATAAACATATTGGACATATCCTTTACCCTACACTTACGCGTCTAAATATAAAGGTTCTACCTTTACACAATACACACCAGTGAGTAAACACATCAATTTATTCAATTGTACATGTAGGTCCTACCGTACAATGAACATGACCTAAACACCAACGACATTGGTTGGTTAAATCGTGTCTAAACACGTGGGACAGTTACTTTACCATACATGCCAGACCAAAGGTCTTCGTTTACTTAGTCGTGTCTAAACACGCCATGTCCTCAATGTTACCTGCTCTCAGTTTCATTTGCTACTTAAGACAACTATTTTTCTCTTGACCTGAGGCGGGAGCGCCTCGAAGTAACAATCTTGAAGGAGCGCTGTATACACTCCAGTTGGCTGGCTGATGTGGACTCATGCTCACCCAGGGTGACCATATCCCCAAGAGGTTCCCAAATGCTCACCCATGGTGACCATCTCATTTTCTACGTACTCTTACCCATCGTAACCAATCTAACCATCTCCAAGAGGTTTCTATATGCTCTCACTCTGCAGGGTAACCATATCCCCCAGAGGTTCCTATACGCTCTTACCCATGGTGCATCTCCCAGAAGTTCCTAGGTTCACCCAGCGTGGCCATACCCATCAAGAGGTTCCTATATGCTCTTACCCACGGTGACCCTACCCCAGGAGGTTCGTATATGCTCTCACTCAGGGTAACCATATCCTCCCAGAGGTTCCTCAATCCTCCTACCCATGGTTGCCATATCCCCCCAGAGGTTTGTATTTGCTCTTACCCATGGTAACCATATCCTCCCAGAGGTTCCTCAATGCTCTTACCCATGGTTACCATATATCCCCCCAGAGGTTCCTCAATGCTCTTACCCATGTTGACCATCTCCCAGAGGAGAACCCCAAACGACCAGACGTCGCTGTGGGTAGTGAAGACTCGATCCCTGATCGACTCCAAAGCCATCCACTTCAGAGGAAGTCTTCCGCTGGTCACCTTGAAGTACTGGTCACCGGTGTAGACCATCCTCGCCAATCCAAAGTCACAGACCTTGACGACTTTGTTGTTGCCGAGGAGAATGTTTCTCGCGGCAAGATCACGATGGACGTAGTGACGTTCAGCCAGGTATTGCTTTAAACATCGAAAGAAAATAAACGGTGACTGCAATAATCAGTAAACAGAAATTTATCTGTTTTATCGTCTACAAGATAAGGATGATCATAAACCACAGGAGACGCAGGCTTCAATGAAGGACCTTGAGCAAGTCCTTCACTCGTAATATTGCTCATGCGTTTCGGCGTAAAATTAAGATTCAGCAACCGCGCTGTAGTCGGAAGCGCCTCTGAATAGTAGTCTAAAGGTGGCGCTATAGCAAGTGCACTCACATACACATACATAGGCTACAAGGAGGACGTTCAAAGACTTTTGTAGGTCTTACTGCCAGTCGTCTAGCGCCACAGACTATAATATTCTTCAATAATTCAATGGGAGTTCTAAACATGCCGTATATTTCAGTAAGACACGTAGCGACGTTTTTGTGCCTCTCGTCGGTCTAAATAATTTTGAAATTTAATGTTTTTTAAATGTGTTAAATGGATCGTATATAGTTAAATAATTATGAGGAAGTGAGATGCGAACCATTGCTAGAACGACTTGTCTAGCGAAGGAGAGAATGTCGGTCGGTGCAATTTGCCATGACTCCTTGACGCCAGTCATCTCGTCCAGCAGACAATACAACATCTCTCCCCTCTTATCCGGTGTCTGAGTTTCCCTGTCCAACCTACACTTCCTACAAGCAGAACACGATTATTATACAACAGACCAATTAAACTGGTTTCAGTAAACTGGTTTCAGTTGCTATGGCAATAAGACTATCAAGTGTGAGTTTCTCCACGGTTTATGCTGGACAGATTTTAGTGAGGTGGCAGCATTCAATCTGAATGGTCGCGTAAGGGTCATGGCAGTTATTCAGCTGGTCAAAGAAATCAAATGCAAAAAAAGTTATTAAAACTTTCAAAGGATTTTTGGCAACTGATATAAGTCAAGACTAAAATGGAAAGGATAAATACCCTATAGTGCCACCGCAACTGTGTGGTAGGTAATCGTATAAAAATTTCCCCCTTTAAAGGAATAATATTTTTTTAAATTCAATGTGAGGTTGTGATAGTTTCCTAAATGTCTGTCAAC
>OX243817.1:22089622-22094622 GCA_945859605.1 Lumbricus rubellus
ACTCAATGCTATTGTCTTGACGAAGCCTATAAAATAATAGCCACGTAAATTCTGTTCCTTTCCGCAAAGACATCATCAAAGGTTGTTATAAAATGCCACCAGCGGCAGACGAACCAGTTGACAGATAGAGACCAATAAAACGACAGATTTACAGGCAGAGAAAGTGAGTGAGTGAGTGAGAGACAGACAAACAGACAGAAAGATTGACAAACAGAAAGACAGACAGACATAGAGACAAACAGATGGACAGAAACAGTAACAAAAGAAACCTCGGCTGACAAATTTAAGGTCAGACTGATAAACAGATCAAAAGGCAGTCTGACAAGCAGACAGGAACACAGACAGAAGGTCTGAATACAGACAGACAAACAAACAGACTGAGATACAGACAGACAGACAGACAGACAGACAGACAGACAGACAGACAGACAGACAGACAGACAGACAGACAGACAGACAGACAGACAGACAGACAGACAGACAGACAGACAGACAGACAGACAGACAGACAGATGAAAAGACAAGCCTATAAACGAGAGGGCTTTAGGACATATACCTGGTAGGACCGTCCCTATCGTTATTACCCGCGGGCCCCCAAAAACCGTAGCCGGGTCCCTGCTCCCATCTCGGGGGCGCTATTCATGGCCACTGCGCTTCTATATTATAGAAAAAACACCGTCAGAGATGGTATCGACAACAAGGGGAAAGAACTCGTTAGACGACTACAGAAATTTCATCGGTCCCAGTCCAGTATACGCATTCTATAGAAAGATTCTATTCCCCATACTCCTATGCGACAAGAGGGGGGTGATGGGTTGGCAGCTTCTCTTTTATATTACTCTCTGTCTCTGTCTCTGTCTCTGTGTGTGTGTCTCTCTCTCTTTCTCTTTCTCTTTCTCTTTCTCTTTCTCTTTCTCTTTCTCTTTCTCTCTCTCTCTCTCTCTCTCTCTCTCTCTCTCTGTCTCTCTCTCTCTTTCTCTCTCTGTCTGTCTGTATGTATACCTGATGGACTTGACTTGTAGCTGTTCGTTTGACTGATCATCGCCTTCTGGTTCATGTGCACTCCCTTGCACTTCCGGTAGACGAAGAAGACGACTCCAGCCATCGACAGAGATATAAAGATCAACGAACCGATGAGAACGGCATCCTTAGAACCTTCATCCGTTCTCATCGACACAGAATCTGTTCATCACAACAACAATAAGAACCATCGTTAGATATTCATTTGTTATCCTGCAACGTTAGTTGGACTTCAGGAAGAAGAGTTACATGTACATGATCCTATTTTACTGAATAATTATATAATTGAAAAGTTCTAAAAGTATAATCAGATACGAATGGTGAGTTCATACTCTACACACGTCGTGCCTCCAATTTTATCAACATAAATAAATTGTTCAGTGTTGAGTACTTAACCGTCGTACCTTTTACTAATCCTATTGTTGATGTAAATTATATTTCTCAATTCTCAATACACAACCAATTGTTTGTATGTGCACTTGTTATAGCGCCCCTTCAAGCTCTCTTTCTCTCCTCAGAGGTGCTCCCGAATGCAGAGCGGACACTGCATCGGAGTTTCACGCCGAAGCGCTGAGCAATTGTGAGTGAAGGACTTGCCCCAGGTCCCTACGCGGCGAGGTGGATTTGAACCTCGAACCTTCCGGCCCCAAGGCAACGACGCCCCCACTGAATAAACAGAGAGAGAATGGTAATCAAAAAGACTAGATAATTATTTATTAGTGATAATATCAAGATACACGTGTCCTACCGACACGGGCAAATGTCGTAGGAGGACCTGTTGAAGGACAAATCTGTTTGTTGCTTAGCCGCTTCAGTTTCTCCTCAGAAGTGTTGAAACTCAGAGGCTCGTATATGATCTCCAACTCCTTGCTCTTTGCGCTGACCTGTCGAACACGATAAAAGTTTCATTATTTTATTTTAAATGTCGGAGCATCACCAAATCACTCTAAGCATCATCATCACCATCATCATCATCATCATCATCATCATCATCATCATCATCATCATCATCATCATCATCATCATCATCATCATCATCATCATCATCATCATCATCATCATCATCATCATCATCATCATCATCATCATCATCATCATCATCATCATCATCATCATCATCATCATCATCATCATCATCATCATCATCATCATCATCATCATCATCATCATCATCATCATCATCATCATCATCATCATCATCATCATCATCATCATCATCATCATCATCATCATCATCATCATCATCATCATCATCATCATCATCATCATCATCATCATCATCATCATCATCATCATCATCATCATCATCATCATCATCATCATCATCATCATCATCATCATCATCATCATCATCATCATCATCATCATCATCATCGTCATCATCATCACCATCATCATCATCATCATCATCGTCATCATCATTATCGTTTTAGTCATCATCATATCGACACTTACAGCAGCAGAAAATAATATCTGCAGCAAGGTGTCGGACGTGTGTTGTCATGCAGTTGATCCTGTGTATAATGCATGTAGCCTATATAATGTCGTTTCGTCTTTGACGCTTGAGCGAGAGCGGATAAACTGACATACACAGAAGGGGTTGTTTATAAGGGTGCTAGGACAAAATGTCCCCGGACAAAATGTCCCCGGACAAAATGTCCCGGACAAAATGTCCCTGGACAAAAAGTCCCCGGACAAAATGTCCCCGGACAAAAAGTCCCCGGACAAAATGTCCCTGGACAAAAAGTCCCCGGATAAAATGTCCCCGGACAAAAAGTCCCCGGACAAAATGTTCCTGGACAAAAAGTCCCCGGATAAAATGTCCCGGATAATATGTCCCGGGACAAAAAGTCCCCGGACAAAAAGTCCCCGGATAAAGATGTTCCCGGACAAAATGTCCTTTGACAAATAGGCCATTTAAAGAACATAAAATCGCACGTTCTTTCACGAGTCCCTCTGTATTTTGACAACAGTTATTTGTGCCAGAAAGACTTATTGTCAGTATTATTAGATCTACAGACCTTTTTAGGCCCTGTGCTTTTCTAAATGTTTTAATCTAAAGAAATTTCGATCAAACAAATGGCATGATTGGAAACTTGCAAAAATAGCGAATACATAATAAAAGAAAATAAATGTCAAAATATATACAATAATAGCCTAATGATTATAAAACGTAAAAAATTAACCACTTTATTACAACCAAGCAAACATTTGTAGGCAACTGAAAAGAAGCTTAGTAAATCTTTGCAAAGTGTCAGGACTCCCAGGGCTGTGAACACGCTAATCCTGGGTGATAATGTATACCTTCCACGGCCCGGACGCTACTTGTTCACGGGTCGGAATGGACGCCAGCCCACTTTTCCGTCTGAAGCCACCCAAGTCACGGCTCTACCTTCAGACTTCAGTGCACAACGGTTGTTCACCGTACCCATAATCGCAGTCCCTGTCTAGAAAAGGCAGAGGTCAATCGCTTCTGCAAGAAAGAAAACACTATTGAACTCGTTGTCGGAGTCCGACTCTGTCTCTTTCGTGCATGGTGATCGAGTGGGCAGAGCGTGACAACAAGTCTTCTTTCTGGGATAAGGGGAAAGTGTGCCAACGCGCTAAGATTGGTAGGTCGTGTGTTGAGCAGCGGCAAAGATGCCAGTGACTTGTTGGCGATCTAGCTCCACACATCAGTTTATGGCAGTAGAACCAAATCCCACGTAAGCTACTGGGTGTCCGATGGATCTGCACTACTGCAGTCCACATGAGCAGAAAGGCTGCTGTTATTCCAGACTTGATGTCATTAACTGGGTGGCTAATGTTTATCTGGGGGTGTCGTGTGTCTTTGTTCGGCAGTCGTGAATTGATGAGGGGTTCTCCACCATGGATCACTTTTCCGGGGACATTTTGTCCGGGACATTTTATCCGGGGACTTTTTGTCCAGGGACATTTTATCCGGGGACTTTTTGTCCGGGGACATTTTATCCGGGGACATTTTGTCCGGGGACATTTTGTCCGGGGACTTTTTGTCCGGGGACTTTTTGTCCGGGGACATTTTGTCCGGGGACATTTTATCCGGGGACATTTTGTCCGGGGACTTTTTGTCCAGGGACATTTTGTCCGGGACATTTTGTCCGGGACATTTTGTCCGGGGACATTTTGTCCGTCCACGGTTTATAAGACCCCAATGTATACTAGGGTGCGCTTTGAAAGAGAAGTCCACGCAGCAAAGGAAACGCAACTACAGCAGACACAGATAGAGAGAGACAGAAGACAGGATGGACGACCGGTATAGAGGCAGCGACGCATTTGAAGACAGCAACACACACACACACACACACACACACATAGAAACGTGAAGACAGACAGAGAGAGAGAGACAGACAGACAGAGACGGAGACAAGGACAGGATCAGAGACGGAGGCAGACAAACAGAGTCAGTTACAGAGACAGAGACAGACAGACAGAAACAGGCAGAGACAAACAGAGACAGAGAAATACAGAGCCTGGACAGTGACGGAGACAGGGACAGGGATAGGACAGGGATAGGGACAGAGAGACAAAGAGAGACAAAGGAAAAGAAAGAGACTGAGACATACAGACAGACAGACAAGAACAAGGTCAGAGACAGAGACAGAGTCAGTTACAAAGACAGAGACAGAAACAGACAGAGACAGAGACAGATATACAAAGAGAGACAAAGAAAATGAAAGAGATGGAGACAGACAGACAAACACAGGACGAGAGAGATGTTTCAATTCCTTCCTATTACAGAGACGCCACCGCTTTCCGTCGTCTTAACGAAATCGTTTGTGGCGTCTCTCGTGTCATAAAACATTATTTCGCAGCAGACACTTCGGTCGCTAGGTGTCGCGTCGACATCAAAACGCCAATTAAGCCGAAAGCAAGATTGGCAGCAGCAAAGACGACGACGACGGCTGCGGTGGTGACGGTGATGGTGGCAGTGGCGGTGACGATGGCAGTGGCGGTGATGA
>OX243817.1:22099622-22119622 GCA_945859605.1 Lumbricus rubellus
GATATCTAATGAACATCATGAATGCAATACTGTACTTCAACGGAGTATTTGTTTATATGTGCAGTTGTTATAACGCCCCTTCAAGCTCTCTCTCTACTCAGAGGCGCTCCCGAATGCAGAGCGGACACTGCATCGGAGTTTCACGCCAAAGAGCTGAGCAATTGTAAGTGAAGGACTTGCCCAAGGTCCCTACGCGGCGAGGTGGATTAGAACTTCGAACCTTCCGGCTCCAAGGCAACGACGCCACCACTGCACCACCGCGCCTTACAAGTAAGTAAGAGTAAGTAAGTAAGTTCACATGCAGATATCTAATGAACATGAGCGATCATGTTATGGCATTTTGGAAAGTGACATTTTGCATTGGAAATTTTTAGATCAAATACGGTATCTGAAATGTTACAGCCAAGGCCGTAGCCAGGATTTGATTGGGGTGGGGGTGTTTCTTCGGGAGAGAATTTTTGACGACCATGGGCGGAGTTTGGTTTCTGTTCTTGGTCTTGGAGGTGGGGGCTTGAAACTTCGGCTTTGTTTGTGGCGGAGACTTTTTAGTCATCGGAAACGACGTTCTTACCATCTTTCGCCTAATTTCATGTTTTTTCCATTATGTGCTAGTGAATAATGCATTTTTTACATTTTTCACTGCGGTGGGTATTTTCACGGTTTTTTCATGGTTTTTACATCATGTGCTAGTATATGCGTTATATAAATTTTTCCATTTTCCATTTTCCATTTCGGGGGGTGTTCAAACACTCAAAACCCCCCGCCTTGGTTGCATGACGCGTAGAGTACGGAGTCAAGTCTTCTCATCATGATATAGACGATTCATTCATTCGTTCATTCATTCGTTCGTTCATTCATCCATCCATTCATTCATTCATTCATTCATTACCTTGTTTGAATCTGCTAGGAGCGGATAGCTAAGATGTCGGTTTGGTTCCGTACAGTGCGGGTAGTTCGAATTGTGATTGCACGTTTCGGACGCCAAGTGAACCCGGATCGTTCCGTTGGACCAGGTCGTCTCAGTGGTCAACCGGAAGTACAGGTCCGCATGCAGCTCACCGGATTTCTCCACCTCTACTTGGACCGACATGTTGACTGCGACCGCCATTGCTGCTGCACCGTTTCCCTTCGATGACTGCCCCGCAACGGAAGTCGTCTCCACGGACGACTCATATCCGGAGTTGCTGCCCTGCAGCGGCAAACCGGATACGGAAACGGAAGAAGACATGGATTCGGTTCCTCCACCGGAACCGGAAGAAGCGTCCTCAGCAGCAACTGCAGCAGCAGTGGAAGAGTCGTAATATGGCCGCCGTGTGTTGTCACGTGACGTTCCTATACTCGGAGCACGCCGTCTTACTCCTAAAGTAAATAACTAGATCTATGGCATCACGAGTGAACTTACTAAGTATAGATCTAAGACTATTGTTTGAGAGACTACCAGCAAACGCATAGTATAGTTTACAGAAGAAATAAATGAGAGAAATTTTATGCAATGTATGATAGGCGTATATACAACATTCTCACAATAAAACTTCTTTTGGTAAAGGCATCAACTCTATTATAGGTAGGGTTAGATCGTGTGTGCTCGGCAGATTTAGCACCAGATCGTCAGAGCTTATCACGTGTAAGCTTACACTGTATACGAATGTACGTATGTACGTACATTGTATCTTGCAGCTATTATGTACCCGGTGATCTTTACTGTATTTTATACAGTGTATAAGATAATGATTCTAACCATGCAACGACATTGTGATTTGCCAGAAAATTGTGATGATTTATATAGCTACCGCACTCAAACACGCGTAGGATGATATCGACGAAATCTTTTCGCTGTTGGACGGTACAAAAGCAAATGCAATTAATATCTATAGGTGTTTGGCTTTTTCGAAACCGCCGCAAAGGGCAAGTGGAAAGAGAGGAGGACTTTTTTCTTGGAAAGTCAAAGGCACCTCCTCCTCTTCATCCTCCTCCTCTTCCTCGTCCTGCTCCTCCTCTTGCTCCTCTTGCTCCTCTTGCTCCTCCTCCTCTTCCTCTTGTCTTGACGCACTTGCTGCTCATCATGAGCCAGGCAACGCGTGCGCACTGAGCAAACGTACATCAGCCACAAGTATTATACGTGCATGCGTGGGTGTCGATTGGTAACTCTTATAGCAGCTGCAGAAGACACGGAACGAGTCTCTGAAGAGCTTGATACATATCCGGGGACATTTAATCTAATCTATTATATAATCCATCATCTAAATGACATGCGCTTATATACATATATATATATGCATATATACATATATACATATATAATTATATATATTTGCTTTTGCTTATGTAGGTGTATATATATAATTTTATATACATAATATTGGCTGCACTGCACAGTGTGCACATAATATCATCGTTTCTTTTGAAGAGTGCCTACATCTTAAAGCAAACATTTCACATGTTTTGATAGTGTGCTTTTGATAATGTACCTTACATTACATGCTTTGGACCGCATACACATATATATTCCTATATGTAAGTATATAAATTGTATGTATGTATGTATAGTTGTATACATATACAACTGAAATCGTATATACTTGCATCTGTGTGTATAATTATAATATCGTGGAGCGGAGTATAGTTTACAAGATTGACATCTGTGAATTTCAGCAAATATCTGATTGTCTGATCGAGAGAATCACGTCAAGAAGTTTTTCCTCCTCCTCATCCTCCTCCTCCTCTTCCTCCTCCTCTGCGTTTATCTCTGTTACAAGGTCTATGCGAAGACAGGACAAATGGGGAGGAGGAGGAAGAGGAAGAGAAGGAGGTGGTGGAGGAGAAGGAGGAGAGGAAGAGGAGAAGTAGGAGGTGGAGGAGGAGGCGGAAAAGGCGGAAAAGGAGGACGAGACAAAGCCACAAGAAGAGGAGGAGGAAGAGGAAGAGAAGGAGGTGGTGGAGGAGAAGGAGGAGAGGAAGAGGAGAAGTAGGAGGTGGAGGAGGAGGCGGAAAAGGCGGAAAAGGAGGACGAGACAAAGCCACAAGAAGAGGAGGAGGAGGAGGAGGAGGAGGAGAGGAAGAGGATCGGAGGAGGAGGAGAGGGAAGAAGAGGACGAGATCGAGGGATGGAAGAAGACGAAGAAAAAGCAGAAAAGACAACATGGTGCAGAATATAAAAATAAAGCGAGATGGATGGAATAAGAGAAGAGGGCGAAAGATGGGTGAGGAGGAGCAGGAAGAGTAAAAAGAAGAGGAAAAGGGTAGAGGAGGAGAAAGAAGAAGAAGAGAAGAAGAGGAAGAGGAGGAGGAGGAGGAGGAAGAAGAAGAAGAAGAGAAGGAGGAAAATAGGATAAGGAGGGGGAGGAAAAGGAAGAGATGGAGGAGGAGATTGAAAAGAGGAGAAAAAGGAGGAGGAGGAAAGGAGGAGAAGGAGGAGACAGAAAAAGAGGTGAAGAAGGTGAAGGAGGAAGAAGAGGAGAAAGGAAGAGGGGGACGAGGAAAAGGAGGAGGAGGAATAAGAGAAAAATAATAAGATTGGAGGATATACCGGGAACGAGTCTGAGGGGAATAAGCTGGAAGCTTCTTCTACATCCTCTTCCTCTGTCTGAGCGAGAAGCTGAAGCTGGAAAGGAGTAGACGACCAGATAAGCAAACATTAGCAGGAAGATGAAAAGGAGAAAAGAGAAGACTAGATTAAAGAACGCCAGAAGGAGCACAAGAAGAATAAACAACAGCACGAAAGGCTATTTCTCCTCTTCCCCACTCTCTTGTTGGAAAACACTTTAAAATTGGAACAATGACACTTAGGACAATAGCAAGGCCAACGTCGAAGAATACAACAATTAAGAATGAAAACACGAAGATAGGATGTTGAAGGAAAGAGCGCCGTGCATTGAAACCTGGAATAGGAACATCAAAATTTGGAGTATGATCATTAGGATCCGGAATAGGAATATTAAAATCTGGAATAGGAACATTAGTTTCAGGAATAGGAACATTAGGATCCTGGAGAGGAACATTAGGACCCTGAACAGAAACAATAGGATCTAGAATAGGAATATTAAGATCTAGAATAGGAACATTGGGATCCTGATTAGGAACAGTATGATCTGGAATATGAACATTAGGTTCTTGAATAGGAACATTAGTATCCTGACTAGAAACATTAGGATCTGGGATAGGAATATTGGGATCCTGAATAAGAACATTAAAATGAGGAACAGGAGCATGGCAGTTGCAACTAAGTTTCAGTTATGGAGAAGAAATTGAAGGCGCGTCAAGAAAAGATAGCATGGCATGAAAGAGGAATGTGGCGACGATAAAAGCATGATGAGAATTATGAGGAAGGAGATAGAATCGATAGAAGAAGATTCAGAGGAGGAGGAATGTATATAGCTGAGGAAGAGGAGAGACGAGTGAGGAATGGACAAAGGAGGAATAGATTAGGAAGGAGAGGGAAGATGGCAAGAGCCAGGGGAGGAGTATACATCTGAGGAACGATCAGAGGATCAAAGAGGAATGGACAAAAGTGAAACATCGAAGAGGATCAAATGAGGAATAGACAAAAGTGAGACATCGAAGAAGATTAGAGAGGAATGGACACGATGAGCCGCTGTCAAGGTGACTTCAACCTTCATGTCGTGTTGCTTCTTCTTCTTCATTGTAGATCGTTTCTTTGATTGTTGGATGAAGTACAATCGTCGACTACGACGACTCACACAAAGACTGTCGTCGTTGTCGTCATCATCGTCGTCGTCGTCGTCGTCGTCGTCGCAGTCGTCGTCTTTGCCGAAGAGAGATCGACCTCCCCTCTCTCCCCTCTCCTCTCTATATATATTATTCGTCTTCCCAACTCTTCTCCTCTTCCCTTGATCGCCGTAAATAATCGGTCTAATCCGGTTTTGACGGTTTCGAAACGGAACATTTCCCCAGGCGACCGTAAAGGCTAACCCCTCTCCTCCTCCTCAGACCGACAGTCGCCCAGTCATCCCACCGCAGGCCTACCGCCTCAATCCCACCAACCGATGGATAGATGGATGGATATATGGGTGGATATATGGGTGGGTGGATGGATGGATGGATGGATGGATGAACGGACTTTGGAGTGGTCTAGAGATGTAATGGGAAAATTAAAGGAAACTGGAGTTCACGATTTGACCTAAAAGAGCTCTGACCGAATGAGTTGTGGAATTTGTTTCATCGGAGTCTAAAGCGCCAGAAGTCTGAGTCACATGATGCTATAGAGTCAAAATTGACTCCAAGTCGAAGACATGATTAAGCAGAAGACATAATTATAATCTTGTGGACGTGTCTTTGAGATCCGCTTGCATTGTATCAGATTTGTAATGTACCGTATACGCTGTAAATTCTAACTTATCAAATCGCTTAATTAATGAATGCGCGACTATCTCACGATCGCGTGTAAGCAGAAAAATTAACCCTTTAGAATCCTACGTTGTTTCCATTTACTCGATCTCAACTTCTAACTTGCGATCCCTTCTCCCCGTTTTCTTTTTCCAAAACATATATCTCTGAATTCTCTCGTGGTCTTGCGCACTGAGAGCGCCTCTGAACGGTTCGCCCTATAGACTATATAGATTAGAGGCGCTTTATAGATGTTGCAATACAATACAATACAACAATGAGGAAGAAGTAGCACGTACGTGGAAAGATCTTTTCTTCGTGACGATTGCCATTTTCAGCAGCATTTCGTTCGCACAGATCCCAGCAAAAGGTCACCTTCAGACAAAACATAACAAGACGCATAAAATTATTATCGTATCTGAAAGTATAACCTATAGACTGAAACCATTATTATTATGTTGGTTTTTTAAAGCCTGCAATGGCCCTGCATGGATCTATAAAATTCTACATAGTATGGACTCGACCACTTTTCTATCTAACTCCGCCACTGGTTGCACTCTGCCAGTGCCAGTCCCAAGCCTGGATAAAGGAGGAGGACGTCGCTAATGGTCTTTGTTGCCACACAGTCACGTTAAACTGCAAATACACACACACACACACACACACTTTTCTATCTCAATGAGTGTCACGCTATTTCCGGAACCCACCTTTAGAAGAACAACGCTAGACAGAGAATAAATTTTTTGCGAAGCAGTTATAACGATCTGGAAGCGTTCCAACCGTCCATCCATTCTGAGAAGCGATGTAAACCGACGTTCTTATGCAGAATGTCATTCCATCTCTTCTCTCACAATGTCATTTCTTTGAGTAGCTCCATCAATACAAACAATATCGATTGTTGCAAATATCTTGATTTCCATAATCGCATTGAAATCGCCTTAACACGATCCAGTCAATCGCTTCTCTATAGGCAATGGCTCTTAAAATGTTTCGCCAGCATCTTAATGACAGCAGCATGAGAGTGGTTAAGTAGAATATAATTATGATCAAAAGTTCTGCTTTTTGGGTTCTGTTGAGCAAAGAAAGTGTCTAACTGTTTAACGACCTGATGTAAACAACATGGAAATCATTTTATTGCATCTATACGACTATAAAGTCACCAGTCTTCACCAACAAATAACCAAATCAACAGCAGTATAACTGTTGTCATGATTTTTTTTGTCAACACCACCACTACAACAACAGCAATAGTGCAACAACTACAACAGAAACAATACGGCAACTGCAACAATGCCAATACAGCAGTCACATTAGCCCCATTACTGCAACAATCACAAGAGAAACCCTCTCTCTCTCTCTCTCTCTCTCTCTCTCTCTCTCTCTCTCTCTCTCTCTCTCTCTCTCTCTCTCTCTCTCTCTCTCTCTCTCTCTCTCTCTCTCTCTCTCTCTCTCTCTCAGTAAAAACCACAACTACGACCCAAGTGCAGGAACTACAACAGAACCAATAGAGCGCTTTATTCAATGGCCTGCATGGTATGCACATAAACTAACTATACACGCATGCATAGACCTACATGTTTTTTCTCCTTACTCATCATTACTCATATCAATCTTTCTATCACTCAGCTGGAGAAAATAGTCTTCACTGCAGGCTACAGTTTTTGATTTCTTTCCGACAACATATGAAAACCAATTTGCTTCCATCGCATATATATATATATATAATATCTATATTATATATAGACTATATATTATTATATACATTATATATAGATCTATATATAATATCCACGCCTATTTCCCTCAAAGTCTTCGATGAATCATCCAATCGATCTCGACGAATCCTCGCCGTCTGAAATTATTGATGATTTTGTTCCCCACAGAATTAAAACATCAACCCCCTGTTACCCCCTTGCCTCAGAATCAATGCATTCAATCCAATAAAACACCAACCCCCTTTGCCTCAGAATCAATACATTCAATCCAATAAAAACTCAGATAAACAACAAACTTACGACAATAATAATAATAATAATACGATAGGATTTTCATTAAGTCCAATTTCATTATGCGCCGCAACAATCTGATGTCAAATCATAAATCCATAATCTCGGAGGAATGATGATGAGTGCAGAGACTTCATCAAGGTCTATATATATGTATATAATATATTTAATATATATTTAATTATATATATATATATGTATGTATGTATGTGGGGGTGCTCGGTAGTACAGTGGTTAGCGCGCTGGACTGTCGACCAAGAGGTCGGGGGTCCAATTCCCCGCCCTCATATGCCGAGGCCTTGAAAATGAAGTCGCTAACACTTCATCCCCATTGACTAGCCCTCCGGGCTAGCTAGACGGGATATCATCATCATCATCATCATGTATGTCATCGGTAGTACAGTGGTTAGGTCGGGGGTTCAATTCCCCGCCGGGGCAGAAATTTGTAACGAGATTTCTGTTCCACAAGCACCCCCTAGCCGACTCAGCTATGATGAGTACACTGACCTCACGGTCAGTGGATGATGAGACGGCGAGGGAGAGGATTGGCCACCGCCCTCATATGCCGAGGCCTTGAAAATGAAGTCGCTAACACTTCATCCCCATTGGCTAGCCCTCCGGGCTAGCTAGACGGGATATCATCATCATCATCATCATGTATGTATGTATGTATGTATGTACTATGTATGTATGTGTGTGTATGTATATATGTATGTATGTATGTGTATGTATGTATGTATGTATGTATGTATGTATGTGTGTGCGTGTGTATGTATGTATGTGTCAGCTAATTTAATCAGTGCACGCCGATTGTCGTACAGCGACGTAAGTAGGCCAGGTGCAAATTGCCGCGCGGCGTCTGCACAGGTGATTGTCTGGACAGCACGTGACGTCTAGACGAGCGTACGTTAATTGTACAAGAAGGGAGTGGAAGTGAAGAAGTAGAGTTGCGTGTTGAGAGCCGTTGAGATAGGCTGTAAGAGTTGTTGTTGAGTTGCGATAGAGTAGACTGATGAAGATAGTAGTCGTGTAGTTGTTATGATAACGCAAGTGTAGTCATTGTTGTGTTGTTGCTGATCGTTTTACTTTATATCGGATTTTGGAGTATAATAAGAAGAGTTAAACACGTCGTCGTTGTTGGTTAACAAAACAGTGAAAGACTGTAGATTCTTTAACCTAGCCATTTAGCTAATGAAACAGTTATCTAGGGATAGGCCTACGCTACCACGAACTTATACGAAGAAGCTTCCGAAGAGACTGAAGGTCACACGTAGAGAAGAAGAGGGAAAAGACTTGTGACATTTGGTGTCGTTGCGGTGAGATAACGATCCAAGTTGCAGGATAACGATCCAAGTTGCAGGAGAACGATCGTAGTTACGAACGGAGGGATTCTATTCAATCAACAGACGTTGTGGAGGAACGGACGCTGCGAATTTATCGAGGAGCCGAGCACACGGGAGAAGCAACGATACATCGAGCATCCGTACGTCAGTGAGAAACGACAACACAACGACTACAAGGTAGAAAAACTTGCTTGTCTATTGAAGTTTGCTTAAAGAATTGAAGTCAGTCAATTGCAAACATTTGAAGAGTAGCCTACTATTTATCGACTAGCATCAGTAAAGTAAATAAGTAAGATGGAGAAACTTACGGAGAAAAAGCAAGCAAATATTAAGAAGATGTCTACTGATAGACTGATAAAACTGCTAATTGAAGCAGATCTAGACGCAGAAGAAGTTGAACAGATGTCGAGGGAAGAATTGATGAGAAATTTAGCCGAGGTTTGGGCTAAGAAAGAAGAAGAAGGTGCTGTCGGAGGCGCTGCGGAGAAGCCAGTGGAGAAGCCTGAGGCACCGATGTCTATGGAGGCGTTGCTGCAATTCATGATAATGAAAGAGGAGCAGCGTAAACAAGAGGAGAAAGAGCGTAAACAAGAAGAAAAAGAGAAAGAAGAGCAGCGCAGACAAGAGGAGAAAGAGCGTAAACAAGAAGAAAAAGAGAAAGAAGAGCAGCGCAGACAGGAAGAGAAAGAACGTCGCCAAGAAGAGAAGGAGAAAGAAGAGCGACGGTGCCAAGAAGAGAAAGAACGTAAACAAGAGGAGAAAGAAAAAGCAGAAAAAGCAGATAGGCTGCGACAACAAGAGATAGAAAAAGCAGATAGGCTGCGACAGCAAGAGATAGATATGCAGAAGCAGCAGTTCCAGCTTCAGTTAGAACAAATGAAAATAGATCGTGACGAAGCAGAACGACGAAGAATGGAGTTAATGATAGAGTACGAAAAAGCAAGAAAAAGCGATGAAGAAATACGAAAGCAGCAGATTGAGGACAAAAAGGCTCGCGAGGAAGAAAAAGAAAAGATGCGTTTACAAGAACTGGAGAGAGCAGAAGAAATTCGTCAGGAAGAATTTCAAGCCGGAAAAGACAATTTGGAAAAAGCAGAAAGAGAAAGAGAAGAGCAGATGCAGTTAGAACAAAAGAAACTTGCTATCAAGGAGGCTCAACTTAAAGAAATGGCCATTGAAAAAGAAGAACGCAGAAAGCAGTTAGAACTGTTGCAGCAGAAGATTGAACAAGAAGAACTGCGGAGAATCGAAGATCAAGATCGACTGAAGAAGAGGGACGAAGATGATCGTAAGAGCCGGGAAGTATCAGAACAGATTAGGCTCAAAGAAAGTGAGACAATGGTGTCCAAGATTAAGAAGATAGGTGACGCAATGAAGCATGTGTTACCGAAGATGCCGTATGATATGATGGAAGTGCCATTATATTTTGAAACAGTTGAAAATGCATTCAATAGCTTCGCTGTGGAAAAGCAATATTGGGTGAAATTGTTGTTGCCATTGATGACCCCGAGAGCGCGAACGGTATTGAATCGATTGTCATTTGAGAATTTAGATAAATACGATGCAGTGAAAGAGCATTTGTTGAAGGAATTCAAGTTAACAGCTCGTGAGTACAGGTCAAGGTTTGCAGATGCCAAGAAGACAGCCGAAGAAACGTATACGATGTTCACGGCTAGGCTGAAGAACCTGTTGAATTATTATGTCCGAAGTAGACGAGTGGACAAAGACTACGAGAAGCTGTTTGATTTGTTAGTGGCGGATAAGCTGAAAGAATGTTTACCACCAGGTCCACTGCAGTTTGTCTTAGCAAAAGAGGGCACAGAATGCTTGGAAGCTAGTAATGTTGCAGATCTCGCAGATATACATGTAAACAATCGGATTGGTGTGATGTTCCAAGACAAACCGAAATTTGAAGCATGGGACAATAGTCCAAAGCAACCCAAGTGGAACAAGGATAGCAAAGACACCGGAAGCCAAGCCAAGAGTAATGATGCAAAGAAAGATGATTATTCTGGAAAGCAGTGGTCGCAAGATAAACAACAGTCAACGTGGGACAGACAAGCCTACAATCGAACTCCGCCGCTGGGACGCCCAACAGAAAGTAATGCATCTTACACGCCGTACAACAAGTGGGAGAACAAGGAGCAAAGAAGTTTTATCAAGAAGCGTTGCCACAATTGCAATTCTGATAAACACCTAATAAAACATTGCCAAGCACCAGGAGCGGCAAATCTGAGGAAGAACTTTAGCAGAAGTGCAGAAAATCTTCGAGTAAACCAGATACAAGTGATAAATGCACCTCCTGGTTGGGAAGAACAATGCAACCAAGAAACAGAAGTAAAGTCAGTGATGAAGTGTACGCCGCAGTTCACCATACTGAAAGAAGCGATAAAGACTACTTCCATTGCAGAAAGTTGTCGAGAAACAAAAAGTAAAGAGGAGTGTCAACGCATAAAGAAGATATCGTTGCAGCATGTAAATGTGGAGATACGTGGGACTGATGGGCAGCCTGTGCAAGTCGAGGCGTTGATTGACTCGGGGACCGAGATACCAGTAATCAACGAGGAACTACTGAAAGGAACGACAGTAGAAGAAATCGGCAGAGTTCATTTGCAATGTGTAGCTGGAGAGCCGATTCCAGCTAAGTTGGTGAAAATCGAAGTGCGGATGAGCGGTCGTAACGAAGGAGCAGCTACAGAGGACAGGACAATAAATATCGCGCCATATTTAACTTTAGTGTGTGCCAGCATTTCAGCAGAACTGTGTAAAGAAAATCCAGAAAAGTTCCTGCTACATCCAGAGATAATTGCAGAACTGAAAGAGGTTCCACCAATCAGTATATTGCAAGGAGAGCTACAAGCGAATGTGACTACAAGAGCACAAAGTCGGAGAGCAGAAGTCGAAGACGGAGAAGATGAAACGATAAACGAAAGTTCGCAAGAAGATGACACGGAAAGCGAAGATGAACTCAGCATTCAAGATGACGAAAGAACAACATCTGAGAACAATGAAACTGAAGAAGAGATGGCTGCATGTGAACGAAATGATAGTGAAGATTCCGGAAGCGACGCTGAACTGGAGACAAGTATGAGGGACTTGTTCACAGAGAATTCGAACGATGAAAGACAGCTGGAAGATGCGAAGAAATTCGAGGAGCAGCAGAGAAATGACGAGTCACTGAAATCGTGGTGGAGGATCGCTGAAGACCAAGGATCAGAGTTTATCGTGGTGAATGGATTGCTGTATAAGAAGCATCAAATGCTGGATCAGCTTGTGTATCAGTTGGTGTTACCGAAAGAGAGAAGAATTCAAGTAATGGAATTAGCTCACGAGTCAGTATTTGGCGGACACTTGGGAGAAGAGAAGACACGAGAGAGAATCAAGTTGTCCTTTGTCTGGCCAAAGATGCGTCGAGACGTGGTGAAATTTTGTAAGTCCTGTGAGAAGTGTCAGCTGAAGGCACGAAGTTTGGTGATGGATCGAGTGCCGATTACACCAATTCCAAGGGAAGATGTTCCATTCCGACGGATGACTATGGACGTGGTAGGCCCAATAGAACCGAAGTCAGCAGCTGGGCATAAGTATTGCTTGTGCATAGTGGATTCATGTACAAGATGGCCGACAATCTTCTTGCTGAAGTCATTGACTGCTAAGGCTGTGTGCGAAGCTTTGATGAAGCTTTTCATTGACGTGGGGGTGCCGTCTGCGATCACCAGCGACAGAGGCACGAATTTTACAGCCAGTCTTACAAGAGAATTTTTGAAATTGATGGGATGCTGTCCACGATTCGATTCACCGGGGCATCCAGAGGCAGCCGGATTAGTCGAGAGATGGAACCAGACGTTCAAGAAGATGGTACATCATGTCATTGTGGAAAATCCAAGACAGTGGCATAAAATCATTCCGTTTACCGTATGGGCATTGAGAGAAGTTCCTAACGCAACGACAGGAGTGGCACCATATCTGCTGGTGTATGGAAAAATGCCAAGAGGACCATTAACTATCTTAAAGGAAAGCTGGACCAAAGAAATAAATCTACCGCCAAACATTGGAGTACAACCAGCAAAGTACCTGAAGAACTTAAGAGCAGACATGGAGAAAGCTTTGATATTTGCTGAGAATTGTGCAGAGGAAAAGCAAAAACAATACGCCAGTCAATACAACAAGAGGGCCAAGGATAAAGAATTCGAACCAGGAGAAAACGTCATCGTCCTGTATCCAACGTCAACCAATAAATTGATCTCACGATGGCATGGTCCATGTACAGTGCTACAAAGAAGATCCAAGTATTCGTATCTGGTGGACATGAATGAAAACGGCCGACGAATCGTCCATGCCAACAAAATGAGGAAGTTCATCGCAAGAACATTATCGTGTGGTCTCATCGTGGAAGAGGACGACGAATTCGGATCAGTGGTAGAGCTACCATTGAAAGAAGACCATGCAGAGACGACACAGAAATCGCTGCAATTGGACTATGAACAGATCGGACATCTTACGAGCGAGCAACAGAAACAGCTACTGGATGTACTGAACTGTTATGCAGACAGATTTTCGGACAAACCTGGATTATGTACACTGGTAGAACAGGAAGTGGTGCTGAACCCGAAGAATCCTAACATTTGCTAACTAATTGATTGATATTCTTTGGTTTCTACAGACAATTTATTTGTAATTTTGCTGAGATTGCTAAACCATTGACAGATTTAACTAGCAAGCAGACACCTGAGAACATTATTTGGACTGAGGACCACCAGAAATCTTTTGATTCTCTTAAATAAATTGTTTTATCGAATGTTATTCTGTACATGTTCGAGGTTGGCAAACCATTTAATTTGTACTGTGATAGCAGTGATTTTGCTGTGGGGGCTGTGCTGTCACAAGTGGACGATGAGGGGATAGAACGTCCCGTTTCATTTATCAGCCAGAAGCTGACAGATACCCAGAGGAGATGGGCGACGATTGAGAAGGAAGCCTATGCAATCATATGGGCTTTAAACAAATTGAAAGAAATCATTATTGGTTCCAAGATTAATGTGTTCACTGATCATAATCCTTTAGTTTATTTGACTGAGTCAATGTCGAAGTCTGCTAAGTTAGTCAGATGGTCTTTATCATTGCAAAATTTTGACATTCTGTTGAACTATAAGAAAGGAAAGTTGAATGTAGTAGCAGACTGCTTATCGAGATTGTAGTATAAGGTATTTTGTGATTGCATTTAGTATAAGAATTGTTTGTATTTAGTTTAAGCATTATACATTCGCTAATTTTTAAGATTAATTAGCTCTCTTCAAAAGAAAGGAAGGAGGTAATGTCAGCTAATTTAATCAGTGCACGCCGATTGTCGTACAGCGACGTAAGTAGGCCAGGTGCAAATTGCCGCGCGGCGTCTGCACAGGTGATTGACTGGACAGCACGTGACGTCTAGACGAGCGTACGTTAATTGTACAAGAAGGGAGTGGAAGTGAAGAAGGAGAGTTGCGTGTTGAGAGCCGTTGAGATAGGCTGTAAGAGTTGTTGTTGAGTTGCGATAGAGTAGACTGATGAAGATAGTAGTCGTGTAGTTGTTATGATAACGCAAGTGTAGTCATTGTTGTGTTGTTGCTGATCGTTTTACTTTATATCGGATTTTGGAGTATAATAAGAAGAGTTAAACACGTCGTCGTTGTTGGTTAACAAAACAGTGAAAGACTGTAGATTCTTTAACCTAGCCATTTAGCTAATGAAACAGTTATCTAGGGATAGGCCTACGCTACCACGAACTTATACGAAGAAGCTTCCGAAGAGACTGAAGGTCACACGTAGAGAAGAAGAGGGAAAAGACTTGTGACAGTATGTATGTATGTATGTATGTATGTATGTGTGTGCGTGTGTATGTATGTATGTATGTATGTATGTATGTATGTATGTATGTATGTATGTATGTATGTATGTATGTATGTATGTATGTATGTGTGCATGCATGCATGCATGCATGCATGTATGTATGTATGTATGTATGTATGTATGTATGTATGTATGTATGTATGTATGTATGTATGTATGTATGTATGTATGTATGTATGTATGTATGTATGTATGTATGTATGTATGTATGTATGTATGTATGTATGTATGTATGTATGTATGTATGTATGTATGTATACATTGTAACTATATCTCTCTTGGGATATCGGCTCGACCCTGCATATGCCGCATTGCACGGCGAGCGCTCAATACAACCAACTGTATAACCATGTCACAGATAGCATAGGCCTTTTATTATAATCCCTTTAATATACAGCAGAAGATATAAGTGCATAACAAAACTGAACGTGGCGATGCATATGTTGTTGTGTCGTATAATACACGCTGAATGTGCATTACGTTTTCGCATAAATTCATACTGTAGCCTACGGCAATCAAAGAGCTTCGAAAAACAGATATTCACATACTCGGCTATGCGTGAAACAAGTAGCCTATATCATTATGTACACCGTGGTTCAATAAAAAAAGTAAGCCAAACTGTTTTTCATATATCTCTAATGCCTGACGATTAATCATGCTAACATTTTCATAATATTTAAAAAATTGAACCAACAATATGATTGCAACATATCATGTCATAAATTTGAACGGATAAAAAGATATATGTATCTTTAAACTTCATAATTATGCAGTAATTCAAGTTTTCAGCAAGTCTGCTATGGTGCATGTTCACAGTCAGACGACCTTCCTGGAACCCCCAGGAAGGTAGCGTTGTATGAAAGCCTGTCAGACTCTTTCATGCAGTTCGTGCTTCTGCATGCATTTCGCTCAGTTTGTATGTGCACTTGTTATAGCGCCCCTTAAAGCTCTCTCTCCCTACTCAGAGGCGCTCCCGAATGCAGAGCGGACACTGCATCGGAGTTTTAAGCCGAAGCGCTGAGAAATTGTGAGCGAAGGACTTGCCCAAGGTCCTTACGCGGCGAGGTGGATTCGAACCTCGAACCTTCCGGCTCCAAGGCAACGACGCCACCACTACACCACCGCGCCCCACGATGACCAGCGATGATCTGATGTTGATGGTTGCAGCAGCAGATTATGTCATCATCTGACCAGCAGGGCATGAAGACCCAAGAGAGACATCCATCCACTGCATCAACGAGTAACGACAACAATCAAACGCATCCAAGTGATTGCTTCCGTGCGTTCGCTGGCTACTTTTTTCATGAGCCATAAACATCAATTATATGTATAGCCATGCCAGAGAGATGCGCTCTGCTGCATGGCTTCTGTGGAATGCTTTTCCAATCCCTGGATTTCATCCTTTGCGTACAAAGTATTTTTAAATAATAATAATAATGATGATGATTATTATTATTATTATTATCATAAAAATAATAATATATGTATCTATTCCAGCGTCTGTCCAACTGCACACAACGACACAACGCAACAGCATTTAGGGGTACTTTTATGGACGACATCGGTGGCGAAAACCTAGAACCATAGTAGCGATAATCATTCTTCGGAACTTTTGTAAAAAGTAATAAATGAATATAATAATAAAAATAAAGTAGGCCTAATGAAATTAATAATAATAATAATAGTACTAGTAGTAATAATAATAATAATAATAATAATAATAATAATAATAATAATAATAATAATAATAATAATAATAAATAATAATAATAATAATAATAATAATAGTAATAGTAATAATAATAATAATAATAATAATAATAATAATAATAATAATAATAATAATGCCCTTTTTTCAGTTGGTTGTCTTTTTTCTCATTCCCTTTACACGGCTTGCGTGGCAATCTATTTGGAGCTGTTGGTTGCTCCTGTATGACCCAGGTGACCCTTATTACATAATCACTCTGGGCGGAGCAACACAGAGTGCTGTACATATAGGTAGTTAAGGTGGCTGGCTTAACATCTGCTCGTCACGCTTGACCCGCAATTAACGATCAGTTCCTGGCCAACAGCGCTTTCAGAATGGGGTCGGGTTATTTAAGATCTATAATTATTTCTCGTTTGACCTGATTTTAATAGGTGAAACTTTGAATGCCTTCTGAGCGCGCTGGCAAATCAAGCGGCGTTTGCAGCCATTGCCTAGCCACAAGGCAGCTCCATCTAGGCGATGGTACTGTTCATCTGCATGGCCCAAGGAATAGTCCATGTCCTGGTTCCAAACTCCCGCCTCTAAATGCATCACAACAAACCGACGGGTGTGCCATCCGCTCTGCGGGCCTATCGGTTCCATCTGCTTCAGATGCGATCGTGGATGATCAGAGTGTAGATGATGGACGCGGGTCGCAGCAGCAGGACCTGGTCGGTCGACCTGACCTGTTCACGCACCCGGACCCTGGTGGTCCACTTCTTAAGCACATTGCTAAGGGGGCGCGTCTGGTCTGCGCACAAGCTCTATCTCGGATCCTGCGCAGCATCTGCAGCAACCCGGGTTCGCTGGACAATTGGAGGGCGCTCCTGCAGTTCGCGCCAAGTGTTTTGATGCAGCCATCTCGGGCGGGTCGTAAACGGAACATGGCTAATATCATCAAGGGTCGGGTCCAGATATGGTCACAGAGTCAGGGCTCGGATCCGGTAATGGGGCCCTCGGGTGCCGGTCGCAGTATGCCATCGCACAATTCAGAGGCCCTCATCGCAGCCATCAACTCCAAATTGGAGGATGGTAACATCCGCGCAGCTGTCCGCATTTTGTGCGATCAAAGTCATCCTGCACCACAGAATGAGGAGAACCTAAAAATTCTCCTTGAGAAGCACCCGGTGGACCCTGACCCAGATGAACTGTTACACCTGCCAGACCCAAATGCCACCACCCCTCTTCAGATCACGGAGTCTGATGTGTTGGAGGCAATTCGCTCGTTTCCGACGGGTTCCTCTGGTGGACCAGATGGTTTTCGCCCTGGTCATCTCTTGGATCTTGTGAACCATCGCGAGTCAGCATCTGAACTGCTGAGTGCACTGACCGATTTCGTCAACCTCCTGCTACGTGGCGGCTGCCCTTTGGAGGTGAGGCCCATTCTGTTTGGGGGCAACCTCATCGCCCTGTCCAAGAAGGCAGGTGGCCTTAGGCCCATCGCCATCGGTTACGTCTGGAGACGTATCGCAGCCAAATGTGCTAACAGATTTGCAGTGGGCAAGTTAACATCATTTTTTGCCCCGCTGCAGGTTGGCATTGCCACGCCTGCTGGTTGCGAAGCGGCGGCACATGCAGCTCGTAGGTTCATCACTGATCTACCCGATGATCATGTTTTTGTCAAGCTTGATTTCGCCAACGCTTTTAACAGCCTGCGTCGCGATGTCATGCTGAAGGCCGCGCTTGAAGCTATACCAGAAATTTACCGTTTTGTCCATCAGGCTTATGGGACAGCCTCTGTTCTTAGGTTTGGCCAATTCTCAATTTCTTCACAAATGGGGCCCCAACAAGGTGACCCTCTTGGTCCTTTACTTTTTTGCCTGCCTCTGCAACCCATTCTTCGCTCTTTGCAGTCGACATTCCGATTAGGGTACTTGGACGACCTCTCCTTGGGAGGCCCCATGGAGACAGTAGCCCAGGATGTCGAACTGATCCACGAGCGCGGTGGAGCAATGGGTCTTCATCTAAACGCCGGCAAATGTGAGTGGTACTCCCACAGCGGGGGCTTCGGGGACGATCACCGTTGGTCGGATTTCCAACGCCTGGACAGTGATTCGATCACCCTTCTTGGGGCACCCCTCTTCAAGGGACAGGCTTTAGATGCTGCTCTCGAGCAACAGTGTGGGCTCTTAAGTGATGCCATCAAAAACCTACACCGTCTGCCATCTCAAAGCGCCCTTATACTGTTAAGATCCTCATTTGGTGCCCCTAGGATTAGCTATCTGCTCCGCTGCTCCCCTTGCTCTGACCACTCAACCTTAGAAAGGCTTGACAACATCATGAGAGTTGGCCTCGAAGCCATCGTCAACGTCAAACTAGACACCACCCAATGGCTGCAGGCCACGTTACCCATCAAACATGGCGGTCTGGGCGTGAGGAGGGTTGGATCGCTGGCTTCTTCTGCCTATATGGCATCAGCTGCGACAACCCTTGCACTCCAGTCAGCCATTCTTGACCTCAGCTCAGCGGCGTCTGATCCGCATTTGGGTGATATCTTGATGGCTCGTAGGGATACACTTCCATCGTGTGTCGACCCGTTGCCGGCTAAACAGGCAACATGGGACAAGCCAGTAATCGATGCGGATAAGTCGGCAGTTTGGGGTAACAGCATCAACCCAATTGACCGAGCGCGCTTGCTGGCAGTGAGCTCCCCTCACTCCGGTGACTGGTTGATAGCCCTTCCAATCCCATCGTGCGGCCTCTGTCTCAGCAACGAGGCAGTGCGCGTGGCAGTTGGTCTTCGGTTGGGTCTGAGTCTCTGCAGCCCACATCAATGTGGCTGCGGTGCTCTGGTGGGCCCCGATGGCCAACACGGTCTTGCATGTAGATTGGCTTTTGGGCGGTCCCTTCGTCATCATGCCATCAATGATATAGTCTGGCGGGCGTTGCAGAGAGCCGATGTCCCAAGTTGTAAAGAGCCGTCTGGTCTATCTCGTGTAGACGGCAAGAGACCTGATGGGGCCACACTGATCCCCTGGGCGGCAGGCAAGCATCTGGCTTGGGATGCCACGGTGGTACACACCTGCGCGGCATCCTATATCGCTCACACAGCAAATGTGGCGGGATCCGCTGCGGAACAAGCCGCCGTACGAAAGATCGAGAAGTACGTGGGGCTGCCATCTTCATACCTCTTTCTTCCCATTGCCCTGGAAACACTGGGCCCCATCAACTCTGCCGGGCTCAGTTTCATCCGCGAGGTTGGCCAACGTCTCTCGGTCATTTCTGGTGAGTCGCGGGAGGTGACATTTTTGTTCCAGCGCCTTTCTATCTGTATCCAGCGCTACAACGCCATAGCATTTCGTGGCACTTTTAATACTGTTGCGGAGGACGAGGCCTGATTTTCTAAACACACAAAAACAGCTCCAAGCATAATTTCTGTAAATCCCGAGGGATCCTAGGTACCTCGGGTAAAAAAAAAAAAAAAAAAAATAATAATAATAATAATAATAATAATAATAATAATAATAAGAATAATAATAATAATAATAATAATAATAATAATAATAATAATAATAATAATAATAATAATAATAATAATAATAATAACAACAACAACAACAACAACAACAACAACAATAACAGTAATATAATAATAACAATAATAGCAGCGCAGCAAATCAGGCGGTGCGTCGGTATGTCGGTGTTTGTTTCAAGAATCAATCACGAGTCACAGTC
>OX243817.1:22124622-22127122 GCA_945859605.1 Lumbricus rubellus
AGGTGGAGGAAGTAGATGAGGAGGAGGAGGAGGTGGAGGAAGAGGAGGAGGAAGACGAGGAGGAGGAAGAGAAAACGAGACCACACAAGAGGCCGATGGATGGATGGATCGATGCATGGATGCATGGAAGAAGGAAAGGACTTTTTTTCATGGGAAGTATTATAGACATAGCACAACATCTAGACCATCGAACAGTGACCGGCGGCAAAACACAAAAGAGCAATACGGTCGTATTTATTATCTGTGCTCTTATATACCTCTGCATGCCTACCCAGCACCTATCTGTGTGCGTCTGTCTAGATATGCATCTAAGTGTGTGTTGGTCTGTGTATATTAATGCGTGTGTGACTCTACATGTACGTGTATCTGATTGTCTGTCTGTATATCGTTCTGCCTCTAAACACTCTAAACATCTGTATTCTGAAGATGGTCCATATTTTTCTCTCTACATATTATTCCACTTCCTCTCTCTTCTTCTTCTTTGTTTGATCTCCAGTTCAGCACAGAGACGACAGAGACGCGTTACACTTACACACTTCTTCTCTCCAGTCCTCTAACTCCTCTTCCCTCTTCCCTCTTCCCTCTTCAGTTGCCGCCGCCGCCACTCTGAAACTAGAAGAAGAAGAAGAAAAACTGAAACGAAAAGCCCTTCCAGGGTCTCTCACCGGATGAATCAAGGACGGGAAAAAACCGGAGAGTGAACGATCAATTCAACTTCGGATCATCATCGTGATGTAAAGTCTTAAAAACCAACTAATGCTGTGGAACAGTGTATACAACTATACACTCCCAAAGGGCGATTGTGGTTATAGCCCGTCTGTGTGTGTGTTTGAGAGCGTGTGCGTGCGTGTGTGTGTGCGTGTGTGTGTGCGCGTGTGTGTGCATGCGCGTGTGCGTGTGAGTGCGAGTGTTAGTGTGTGTGGGTGTATGTGTGCGTGTGTGTTTGTGCGTGCGTCCGTGTGTGCGTGTGTTTGAGTGTGCGTGTGTGCGTGTGTATGTGTGTGTGTGTGGCATCTCGATTAGCGTCTGATTATAATGTCACAGTGAAAGTGTTTCATTACGGAACAGAAGCTGTTTACCTTTTAGGCTTTTTACCCGTAACTCACTCAATTGCCTCGAGCCATATTACTGCATCGTCGTCGTCCATTAGCCGGTTATTTACTTTAAGATGATCAGAGCATCAAATCGCTTCTGTCTCGTGCCGAACACAACAATTTCCACTCAATAGGGCGACCTATAAGAGGACTTAGAAGGGACGTAGAAGGTTATTTAGAAGAGGACTTAGAGGCGGACTTAGAAGGGAATTTAGAAGGGGATTAGATGGGAACTTAGAAGGTGATTTAGAAGGTGATTTAGAAGGGAATTAGAAGGGAACTTAGAAGGGGACTTAGAAGGTGATTTAGAGGAAGACTTAGAAGCGGACTTAGAAAAAGACTTAGATGGTGATTTATAAGGAGACTTAGAAACGGACTTAGAAGCGGACTTAGAAGGGGTCATAACCCCATGATTCAGAAGTGGACTTAGAAAAGGACTTAGAAATTAAAGGGATTCAGAAGGGGATTTAGAAGAGAACTTAGAAGGAGATTCAGAAGGGGATTCAGAAGGGGACTTAGAAGAAGATTTAGAAGGGGACTTAGAGTCTGAAATCAGCAGCACACGCAGTCCGTCAAATCATTTGAATTCGTTTACGTCATTCAATCATCACAACTAATCGCAGGTATTAAACTTGAAACAAATATCCATCTGTAATTTTTTTAATGAATGCAATAATAGTTCTGACTCTATCTCAATCAATCAATCAATAAATCAATCTGTTATTCAATCATTCGATAGAGAGATTAATCGATTGTTCGATCTATAGATCCATCTAAAGCTGTGTTTCCATCCATTCATAATCTCATTCATCCTGTCATTCATTCGTCCATCATTCCATCAATTCATCCATCCATTCCTTTCTTTACCGATTCACCCATCTATTCATCCATTAATCCATCTGTCCATCCGACCATCCATTCCTATTTCTTTCCATTAATTCATCCATTAATTCATCCAACCATTTATCCATCCGTCCGTCCGTCTATAACTTTATTCATCCACATCCCAATCAATCATCCATCCTGCCAGCCATTCTTCCATACCAATCCCTCCCTCCCTCCATCTATCCATTCATCCATCTATCCATCCATCCATCCATTCATCCATCCATCCACCCATCCATCCATCTCTCCATCCATCTCTCCATCCATCTCTCCCTCTATCCCTCCATCCATCCATCCATCCATCCATCCTGCCAGCCATCCTTAATTCCATACCAATCCCTCCCTCCATCCATCCATTCATCCATCTATCTCTTCTTTTATCTAGTAATCTATCCATCTCCACTTTCGTCAAGTGACTGCAAGTGATCGGTGAAACCCGACCACAGAGTGAAACTGAAACTAGACATCAACCGTTGATCTATCTAAAAGCAGTTGACCTTTTCATCTCGATCCTGACAACG
>OX243817.1:22132122-22303464 GCA_945859605.1 Lumbricus rubellus
ACCATCGCCACTACTTCCACCATCGCCATCACCATGCATCATCATCATTATCATCATCATCGCGCTCTTATTCAGCGCTCTTATTTAGCGACAATGTTATGGCCAAGCATAAGTGGATAACACTGAGAAATTCAGTCAAGGACACAATACCCCTATTCCTCCATATTTTCCCCCTCTTCTCCCAGAGGAAACTCGAATCGAACTCTAGGCATTTTGAAAGGAGACAAGCAGTCACTCAATCGAATCGGCCACAGTGCTCCATGCACACATCGCAGCCAACTCTAGCGCTAAATAATCTGTGTGATTGATTAGATAAGCGCAAATGATTCAATTGTAAATCTCGATAGTAGTCTATTATAATATACGCTCGCATCTCTTCAAAGCCAACACAGACAGAGACCGACATCGTGCCAACCACCTTAGGCCAGTAAACCATGCACAAGCACGAGGCGTTCAGTAGAATTTCAATTAAAAGCAAACCCGTCAAAACATTCCCATTTTATTTCGTCTATGGTCTCGCACCAGAGGTCATGCAGGTAGGAAACACAACAACAGATTCAGACGTTTGTTGATTGAAATTGGATCGTTTCAAAACACCAAACACACAGATGGCGTCAAAACAAACTGAAACGATTGACAGTCTGACAAATGACCTTCGAGTCGTCAATGTTAACCCTTTAATGCCGAGATGGTAGTGAATGGTAGGCTATACTGGGAAATCCTATACCCTCCGGCATTAAGGGGTTAAGACACTTTAGAGGCTAAAAATCGTTTAACCGTCGACACCAAAATGGTCGGATAACCTATCTATACAGTGGCGTAGACAAGGGGGCTAGGAGGTGGGTTAAAAAACTTAAAACCCCATTGTCTTAGGGGACAACTTTTTAAAGGTTATTTATCCACTTAAATATAAAAAAGCAATTGTTTGTAGCAACAATTGTATCTCTTACTTTATTCCCTTTGTTACTTTATTCCCTTTTTATTTACTATAATACTGTTGGGTTGGTATAAGGAAGAGCATCCGGCCAGGCCACAACCCCCAATCCCCCATCATAAATTCCTGGCTATGCCACTTGACTATGTTGGGTGAAAATTATACGCATCTAATAACTATATATTATGCATCCTACCTGGCATATGACCTGACACTGAGCAAGAACACGGGTGGTGGATTTCGCCTCCGAGATTGAGTCGTGTGTGTCTGGCCTTTGACGGGGGGCGACAGCCGCGGTGCTCGGTCCCGGCGGTGCATCGGTGGCATTTGTACGGAAGACATGGCAGGTGAAGAGCACCAGCAACCAAGGCAACGACGTCGTCTCACCAACGAAGAGACTACCTTTCGATGGCATCTTCACGATTTCCTTCGCATCGTCTAAATAATAAGAAAATAATTATATATATATAGCCTATATATATAATTATATATATATAATTTTATATATATATGTATACATATAGGCCTATGGGTGATGTTGGGAAATAGCATTATATAATAATAGATTTGTTTTGTCTAAAGCAGTGTTGGGCTATTAAGATTTTTGGAAATAATTAACTAGAGTTAGCATCAGTTCTTATTTCATAATTTCTTATAATTAGAAATTTAGAATTGTATTCTAATTGATTAGAGTTAGCAGTTAGCTAACTAGGCCCTAATTTAATTGGTTACTGGCGTCAGAGTAGGCCTACAAAAACGATTGTAAAATGCTGCTACTAGTTTAGCGATCAATCAATTAAACAAAATCCAAGTTTATTTGAAATTATGACAAAACTCAAATTTCAACAATTTTGATCTTCATCCAATTTCTTTTAATTACTGTGAGAATGTCTTTGCTTTATTAGAGCTCGGAGTTGTCTGCACGAGGAATCATAGCCTAAGTTCTAAAGTATTGTACTCAAGCATGTCTCTATAATATTCTACTCGATTGTGACAAATTCTGCTACACCGAAAGCCCGCTCTAATCGATGCCAAAGTTGCAGGAAGAACAAGATTTTCTCAAGCAGCTGGAAACTCTGAGAATTCCGCAATTATTTTCTTACTGGACGCAAAGAATGTTTTGGCAAAAAACTGGTACTTTCCAATTAATTATACATAACTAATCGATTCTTTTATGTAGGCCCTACTGAACGTTTTTTAAAAATAAAACCATCATAAGTAAAGTCATTTTTCTCAGATAATTATCACTACGAAAATAGAACTTCATGATAATAGTTTATACTTACGGGTTGCAATGAAAGCATGCCTCAAAATAAGTTAGGAAATATCTAGGAAAGTCAATTTTTGAAGATTATTAAGTTTCCATTACAGTGTGGAATTTTCAGAAATTTTAAACAATGAGGGGAACTTCTGAAATATTAAACTAGGACTATTAGCACTGAAATGATGAGCAACTTCCTTAAAATGACAGCGTAAACTGCTGCTATTGCAGTGTGGAATTTTTTAATTCGTCTCGTGGACACTTTGATGGTTTCCTGTCCGATCTGGGCCAAAAGCTCTGCACCGTTGCGGGGGACCGCGGGAAACAACCTTTTTATTCCAACGTTTATCGCTTAGGCCAACAATACAGCGGTTTAAGGCAGTAGCGTTCAGGGGCACTTTCGCCAGCCAGGAAATCGACGATTTGGCCCATTCTGGAGTGGTTTTTACACACGTATACATAGTAATAAAGACCCTGAGTGAGCCTAAATACCTCGGGGCAATAAAAATAATAATAATTGAAATAATATATGTAAAAATAACAATAACAATAACAATAACAATGACGAAAGTAATTAGACTAGGCTAAAATAATAACAAAAATGATAATGATGATGACAATGGTAATAGTGATAGCCTAAACTAATAATTGTTGCAGTTTGCGATTGTAAATCAAAAATCAAAAATCAACCACAAACAGTTTTGCGTTGGCATGAGCACTTTACCCTGCCATCAACTCTTTTGTTGCCGTCATTAACCCCTGTCCTTTCTGCCTGTTCGCCCCTCCTCAGCCGATGCTCGGCTCCTGTATCGTTGCCACTAGGGTCCTCTAAAAGTCACCAGTAGACGAGACGTCGAGACCAAGTCTTGACGTCGTTATCTTTCATTCTGAGAGACACTCGTCGGGCGCTATATAAATATCTGACAGAATACGGTCTTCGTGAACGGCGAGCGTCTTGCCGATCCGTAGAGGACTTCCGGTGCGTCGACTTCAAAGCGAATAAGGAGTGGCTGTGACGTCAAATCGACGTCATCATCAGCCATTCGCGAGACGAAATTTCGACTCCGAAATGTCATCGTTAGCTACTGGCGCTACAGAAGTCATTAGATTAGATTAATTTGCATCATTAGTTGTGTGTGTCACGAGATTAGATTAAGTAACGTTGTCATTGTGGTTATCCACCATTCCAAGCAGACCATTGCGACCAAATTCAGCCTCTCATTGTTTACCGTTTGATTATTTTTAATTATTATATGAAAACTGACGAAGAGTTGCAAGAGGGAACTTTCATCTTCAATCACTGCAATGATTATTATTATTGTTGTTGTTGTTGTTGTTGATGTTAGTGTTATTAGGCTATTGTTATTATTATTATTATTATTATTATTATTATTATTATTATTATTATTATTATTATTATTATCATTATTATTTTTTGCCCTGAGGTACTTCATTCCCCCAGAGACTTATGGACTATTATTAACTGAAGAATGATCGTCTGGTGGGTCAGGCCTCGTCTTATTATTTATCATTATTATTATTATTATTATTATTATTATTATTATTATTATTATTATTATTATTACTATTATTATTGTTGTTATTATTATCATCATCATCATCATTATCATTATCATTGTCATTATTATCAATGTTATTTGTGTTATTATTTTTACCCCAGGTATTAATTTTAGGCTATGATCCCTCATATGTTCAAAACAATATCCGGAGATGGGAATGATGCTACTCTGATGCAAACAAGGAAATAAAATGGAATACGAAATCCAATATCGTCTTCTGCATTGTCATTAATATAATTATCGTTCCGTTTTACAGGAGAGAAGAGGCGTAGGGCACCAGCTTATTGAGGAGCACTGTAGTCGTGGACCTTCGAATCTGATGACGGGCTGCCAGGGTCCAAGTTCACTTAGACAGCAGCTTCGGAGGAAATTATTTTCTAAACGGTGCTGATCTTAAGCAGTCGTCGACGAAATAGAGGCTGAAGAAACTTGGGCTTTCTCTGCAATGTTGTTGTTGCTGTTGTTGGGTCGAGAATCGAAACTTCCTGATATCTTGGGGGCACAAGTAGCGGTGCAACCGCACCTTCTGATAAGGTGGCTTTTTCTGCACTGATAAGCTCTATCATGAAGAAGGTACCAATGGAGCAGGTAAAGCACCTGCTCGATTACCTTGCACGCGAATCGGTGTCATGGACGTTGCTTGTTGCTGGTTGGTTTGTCTCTTTCAGACTAAGAAGACTTGAGGCGAGATGACGATGTGTCCTTAACGATGAATAATAATTCCCCAAACAAATTCATGAAATTCACAGACAGACTGACAGACACAATGTCATAATCAGACACACAGACAGGCAGACAAATAGACGGACGGACGGACGGACGGACAGACAGACTGCCTGACTGACTTACAAACAGACAGTCAGAGAGACTGACAGACAGACATTTCTCTTTAAAACAGACGACAGACATACATACATTCAGACAGACAGACACGGGCTGACTGACAGACAGACAGACAGACAGACATACAGTCAGGCAGACAGACAGACAGCTAGAGAGACAGACTGAGCACACTACTTGCAAGCAGACTCTTACTCGTGGCAATTTCTCTTGATAGCCTAAAACGCATTAATTTTTATGCCTGCCATTGCAGGAACAAATCGTTGTCAAAGATATAACTACATTGTACATGTATAGGATATCTGTCACCGTTGGCTGTCATTCAGTGGATTAAGATTCTCTTTGCTGAAGCGTCATTTGATTTTAGCCAGTGGCTTCTATAGTGGCGGATCCACAATTCAGACAGGTTCAAATGGGCCTCAGCCAATCGCATCCAATGTCCGTATATGTGCACTTGCTACAGCGCCCCTTCAAGGAATCAAGGTTCATACTCAGAAGCGCTCCCGACTACAGCGCGGACACTGAGTCGGAGTTTCACGCTGAAGCGCTGAGCAATTGCGAGTGATGGACTTGCTAAAGTTCCCTACGCGGCGACTTGAGGTGAATTCGAACCTGCATTCCAAAGCGACGAACATACCCACTACACCACCGCACCCCACAATGACACCGGAAGCCGTCTGCTTATGTCTAAGATTCCCCGCTTAATTCGTCCTTTCTACCTCTATTTGCTTCATTTCCAATCTGCTATTCTTCAAACTAATTCCCTTTCCTTTTTTCCTCCTCCACCGACTCCTCTCTCATTTCCGTTCCTCTCTTCCACCTTTCCTTTCTCCGTCTCGGCTCTTCCTCGCCTTCCATTATCCATCTGTGTCATCCTATCCGTCCTCTTTTCATCGTCATTCGTTTCATACACTCCACTTCCATCCCACCCTTCGCTTGCGAGGCCTTCAACGGACGAACGGACGGACGGACGAACGGACGGACGAACAAACGGACGGAAGGACGAACGGACGGACGAACAAACGGACGGACGAACGGAAGGACGGACGGACGAACGAACGGACGGACGGACGAACGGACGGACGGAAGGACGGATGAACGGACGGAAGGACGGACGGACGGACGAACAGACGGACAAAACGGACGAAAGGAAGGACGGAAGGACGGACAGACGGACGGTTGAATAAATATCGTCAGTCAATTCGTCTGTTATTTACTGTGTTACACTTCCTTATAAGCGGCCTTCGCCGTCGACCTGACCGCCGCCACATAAGCATCAGCATCAGCTGTTGTTCGAGACAGACATGTTGTGAGCTGCTCTTCTCATAACATAGTTTATACTCTTACTCTTCCACGCCGCAGACGAACATCGGCGAGAATCCTCTCACACCATCCTCATAGTCTTCAACGTCCTCTCCCCCATCGGTCGACTGTGGTGGGAGGTGAGGTGGGGTGGGAGGTGGAGTGGGAGGTGGAGTGGGAGGTGGGATAGGCTTCTCAGTTCTCAACCGGCCCGGACGATAGATCCCCCCTCTCCCTACTGTAGCAGACATTCCACAATACGACATGGTAGATTATCGTCGACCATCTATTATGGTTCATCTTCATCCGCCAAACCCTGGATTGGAAAAACTTCGGTTGCTGGAGAGCAGCAACTGGGACGTTTTCTTTTTCTCTATATACTTGCTGATGTTTCTCATGCCCTGAACGCAGACTTGAACGCACGTATTACAGGACTTTGTGGCAACGTTTTGCGTTGTAACTAGAGTAAGTCGCCATCGTTCACTGCTTAAAAGGTTGAACTGAAATGCCGCTCGGTTATTCACATTGTAATTGTAATTGAACATTTATATAGCGCCGCTCACAGATTCAGTAGCGCTGCCATTCACATGCCATTCATCCTCGAAGCAAGACATGCCATACGCTTTTAGAGGACTGTCCTTATGTTTGTGAACTATTATAAGTATCGTGGAGTCGTGGGCTGTCCTTATAATAGGTTAGCTCACTGTCAGTGTCTTTTGGATGTTTAATTGTCCTTAGATTATTGAATTGCCCTTATAGGTTATTGAATTGTCCTTAGGTTATTGAATTGCCCTTAGGTTATTGAATTGTCCTTAGGTTTTTGAATCGCCCAAGAGTGATTGAATTGGATATTTTGAATTGTCCTTATATACATGTAGGCTAGTGAATTGTCCTTAGATTACTTAATTGTCTTTAAGTCGGTGGACCTGATTGAGTATACATGTAGATGTCAGTTGTGACTGAATTGAGTCAACTGTGATTTTGTTGACGTCAGTCAAACGTCCATTGACTCAAGTCATCGTCCCTTGACTCAAGTCATCGTCCCTTGATTCAAGTCATCGTCCCTTGACTCAAGTCATCGTCTTCGTTCTGCCACGACGCGTGTCATGGCATCTATTAATTGTCTCGCACGGACTTTGTCCATAGCTTTCTCTTGTCATCCGACTCGTATCGCGTGACATTTGTCTTTGTTTGACTATGCCTGCATGGCCTCTGTCTTGTATGACGTTTCATTTGCCAACATGACATGGCCGTTGTCTTGTTTGCAAAGACCTGGTCGCCATTATTTAGTTGGGTTCTGTTTTGTATATAACTTTCAGTTGCCTTGCACAACATGGCTTTTGCCTTGCCTCCATCATGGCCTGATTATATCACGTTTGACGCGGTCTTTGTCTGTCTTTAATTGGCTCCTAATTGGCTTAATTGTTTTGTATAGCATGGTCCGTTTTTTGTTTTGTTTCATGCAGTCTCTCTGTGTAAGTTAACACGTATGAAATAAATATATCCACTGTAGGCCTACGTGTATTATAGAAATTGTTGCATTACCAGGTTGGTTCAGATTACTGGATCAATAGCAAACCGGATCTAAATGTGCAAAATTACCGTTGCAGGCCGTTGTCTAATTAATAGCCAAGCCTCTGCAGTCTTGATCTCAGCTTTCTGCCTTGTATGTATGGCATTTGTCCTGTTCGTAAGGTCTGCGTTTTGCAGGCAATGCTTCTGCCGTGTTTTCAAGGTCTATTCGTTGTTTGTAAGAGCTCTGCCTAGTTTGCAAGTGGATTTTCCTCTGTCTGGTGTCCATAGGCGAACGGGAGATTTCAGCAGTGGAGAGACAAAGATTGAACTTCTGCCCGAAAAATACGTCCGGCCCAAAAGTTGACAACCTTTTTTTAGTCGTCGGGGGCTGTCTTTGCCCGAAAAACCAGACTTGCCCATATTTTGGGGGGCCATTTGCCCCTCTGGACCCCCGCCTCGTACCCCTATGCTGGTGTCTGGATATCTTGGCCTCTGTGTTGATTGCCAGGGTCTCCGTAGATTACTTTCGTCTGGTAGCCTACATCGCACCCTACTATTGACACCGTCTGAAATAAATTATCCGATAGATTGGAAAGAAGACTAAGAAGAACTAATGAGAAAATAAATCAAGTGTACTTTTTTAAACATCCATCGACAGATAATTGGATAAACAAGCAGGCATAGATACATAGCATTAGCTCTGGCCGAACAGTACACGCAAAGCACAAAAGTAATTAGGAGAAGAATACACATGTAACCTTACCTTTCAGAGTATGTATGCTGCTCTACACGGACTTTACTCCCATAACAGTACTGGTCAAATGCAGCTGCAACAAGAAGAAATCGGCGCAATGTTGTTTCCGGCACAAAAATTCAAGTCAGACCAAAAAAACAATCCTCAGCTCAACAAACAATACCGCCAACAAGTCAACAGCTATAATGTGAGAGGAAAAAAACAAGTTTGATTCGATCTTTTGACTTTATAAACGACTAACAAATAATTAATTACAGTCGCGAATAATAAGAGTTGTCGCCGAGTCGCCACCGCATCAGAAGCAGCAGCATGCCTTCTTCTCGTTACACTGTCTTCGTGCAGCTATACCGGATAATCCTTCCGTCCGTCGAACGCAGTCGTTACCCCTCTTGCGCCTTCTCCTCCTCTGCCGCGATGGACGCCTTCGACGCCGCCACCACTGCCTCCTCCTCCTCCTGCTCCTTCTCCGTCACCTCCTCCTGCTCCTCCTTCTCCGTCTCTTCCTCCTCCTGCTTCTCCTTCTCCGTCTCCTCCTTCTCCGTCTTCTCCTGCTCCTGCCTCTCGACTTCGACCGGCTGCCGCAGCACAGGCGTCGGCGATGGCGGCGGCGGAGTGATACTCCTCCGTGCGCCGTCGGTCTCTTTTCTCTGCGGTCGGAAAATGTTTTCGGCACGAAGCGTCTAACAGTCTCAGTCCGTGCGTGAGATCCACCACTCGGGTATCACCGTCTCTGTCTCTGTCTCTTTATCTGCCTGTCTGTTTATCTCTCTCTCTGTCTCTGTCCTTGTCTCTGTCATTGTCTCTGTCTCTGTCTCTGCTTGTCTTTGTCTGTGTCTCCGTCTCTGTCTCTCTCCCTGTCTCTTTATCTCTCTGTCTCTTTATCTTTCTGTCTCTGTCTGTCAGTTTGTCTCTATGTCTGTCTCTGTTTCTGTCTCTGTCTCTGTCTGTCTGTCTCTCTCTGTGTGTGTGTCTCTCTCTCACTTTTTCTCTCTAACCTACGGCCTGTTTGTCCTGCTACGCCTTCCTGCTTCTCCGTGTGTGTGGGTCTCGACGCTTGTTTGTTCGACTGTGTCACCTGTCATTCCAATTTCACATTGAGTCCGTTTATCTGTATGTTTCCCTTTCTCTCTTGTTATTTGTAAGCCCGTATAATTTTATGACCTCTGTCTGTGTGTCTGTCTGTATGTCTGTATGTATCATGTATGTATGTCTGTCTGTATTTGTCTCTCTGTCTCTCCTCTCAGAGCGTGAGAGTGCTATATCTCTCATTCTTGCATTTTCTCTTTTTCTCTGTCTTTTCCACGTTCTGTCTCTCTTTCTCCCTATCTCCCTATCTCACTTTTTCTCTATGCTTATGAAAATGTTTTCGCGTTTTTATGCATCCATTTCCTGCGTGTCTTTCGGTCCATGGATAATTACCATTGATGCCTTTTTAAAGTAACCTCGCCAAGTTCTTCAGGACAGAGGATAGAAAAGAAGAGGGGAGAGAGAGGAGAGAGGAGAGAGAGGGGAGAGGGGAAAGAAGCGAGAAACGATAAGAGAGACGAGATAAAGAAGAGAAAGAGAGAAAAGAGAGGAGAGAAACGAGAATAGATAAGAGAAAAAGAAGAGAGAGGATAGAGAAGAGAAAAGAGGAGTAGAGAATAGAGAAGAGGGAAGAGAAGAAGAGAGAAGGGGAGAGGGGAGAGGAAAGAAGCGAGAATCGAGAAGAGAAGGGAAGAGGGGAGAGGAAAGAAGCGAGAAGCGAGAAGCGAGAAGATGCCCCTTGAGTCCCACGAAGCAACAATCGCTTCAGACAATCTGGAGCCTATAGCCGCTGCCTTCTTCTTCTGCCGCTGAAACACGATCTCGTATCTCTCCTCTCTCTTTCTCTTCATATCTCGCTATCTCTATCTCACTTTCTATCCCCTCACTATCTCTTTACAGCATGTTTGTCTCTGTCTCTGTCTCTGTAAGTCCTTCCATCTATATTTTCATATCTACATGTACCTCTATCCTCTATCTCTGTCTCTGTTTCTGTCTCTGTTTCTGTCTCTGTCTCTCTCTGTCTCTCTCTCTGTCTCTCTCTGCCTCTCTCTTTCTCTCTCTCACACACATACACACATACACACACTCTCTTTCTCTGTCTTTCTCTCTCACTTTCTCTATCTCCTTCTCCTTTCCGACCGTTTTATCCCTCCCCTTTACCTCCCCCTTTCCCTCTTCTCTATCACGCTCTCACTCATTCTTGCGTCTCTGCTTAAATTCAAATTCTCTGTGATCCCCTCTTCTCTTCTCTTTTATTCTCTACTCCTCCGATCATCCTTCTGATGCCATTTCAAATACTATTAATATCATTGCTGTCTTCTGACATTCTGAGTTTCCGACTAAATGCTTTGTGCAGAAAACACTGATGCATTGGAAGCAGTACCATGACACCAGTTAATTAGGTGTGGCCTACCTAATTAGGTGCCTAATTAGCCTAATAATTATCACACCTAATTAATTATGTATAGTCAATAAGGTATATAGCCGACCTAATTAATCTTCAAAGTCAGATTAATGTTCAGACGAAAATAACGAGAATCGTGAAACCTTAGATGAAAAGTTTGGATGGAGAATAATGAAGAATAAGAAGCTTAGACATCATCATCATCATCATCATCATCATCGTCATCGTCATCATCATCATCATCATCGTCGTCGTCGTCGTCGTCGTCGTCGTCGTCGTCGTCGTCGTCGTCGTCGTCATCATCATCATCATCATCATCGTCGTCGTCGTCGTCGTCGTCGTCGTCGTCGTCGTCGTCGTCGTCGTCGTCGTCGTCGTCGTCATCATCATCATCATCATCATCATCATCATCATCATCATAATCATCATCATCAGCATCAGCATCAGCATCATCATCATCATCATCAGCTTAGACAACTGATCGATTCCCTGCGTGGAACGACGATCACAACTTGTTGTCTACGACCTGTGTCCTATTTTATCAGCGGATCTATCCCTGGCGGACCAAGCACACTTCCTTTCCAGATCCTGCTTCCATCAGATGCAATTGATCGGTCAGATCTGCGCCAGATCCACCGGAAAAATTAATCTTTCGGGATCTTTATTCATACAATACAATGCAATGCAATACAAGACATATTTGCAATGCAATGCAATACAATATATTGCAATGGAATACAATACAATGCAATACAATACAATGCAATGCAATACAATGCAATACAATGCCATACAATACAATACAATACAATGCAATACAATTCAATACAATACAATACAATACAATGCAATACAATACAATTGCAATTTTATATCGCCAGTCTTGCAAAGCTCAGAAGTGCCAACGCCTCGACGTTGCAACTGCAATTATATTGCAGAGCAATTGCTAGTGAAGGGATTGCTCAAGATCCCTACACAGTAACCGCCTCGGACGGGGATCGAACCCGTACTCTCCATGTTACTGGCCGACCGCTCTAACCACTCATGTTCACTCTCCCTGTATCTGATTAACCCTCAGGCTACCAAGCTTTTTTGTAACACTGACTACCAAAGGGGGGGTGGTTACCACCCCCCTGGATTTTGGGTTTTGTTTGAGATATCATAACTTGTAATACACCAATGGATTCAGCATTCATTTCTGCACAAATTGGTATATTTAGGTTTAAAATATATGAAAGCACCCCGAAGTTATAAATTTTTTTGCCGTAGGCACCCATCGATTCCACAAAATGTAAACTTTCGCATAAGCAAAATATTAGATTCTGTGTGTTTTTAACATAATTTATTTAATTAACAATAGTTTACATATAATAAAGTCCAATATTCAACTATAAAAACTAGTAATAAGTTAGTTTTAATTACAATAACAAGAAAAAACATGTATTAGCTGCTGAAAAACGTTTACGCAGACTTATCGGTTTGCATTGTAAAAACCCCCCAACATTTTCACACATTTAAATTTATTTTTAGCACTTCCGGTCATCAAATGTCAAATTAATTAGTATCACAAAATAGCCCTAAATGCCCTCTATAGAATGACATAATTTATTTCTCTTAAAAAATAAATTATTGAATAATTTGTAATAGGAAAAACATGAAAATGTTATGAAAATAAAACACCTTTTTCATATTTTAATTTATTTTGAGCACTTCCGGTTGTCCAAAGACGACTCACTGAGCATGGAAATGTAGCCCCACATTCCCTCTACAGAATGGTGTAATTGTTGTCAATGGACGGATAAGATACAGCTGATAATCTAAGGGGGGTGGTATCCACCCCCCCTGGTGCCTCGGGTATATCAGGTATAACTTTTGAATGGTATGGTATATCATCACACATTTTAGCTCAAAATGTGTGCAAATGAATCCTCTACAGCTACCTAAAACGTCAAAATTTTATGCCAAACGAAAAAAGTTTGATTTGGGAAAAACCTAGGGGGGTGGATACCACCCCCCCCTGGTAGCCCGAGGGTTAACGTTGGTTGTCGCATTCTATCAGCGCTGCAGGTGATTGTACCGATTCCAGTTTATACTCAAGCGAAGAATAACTCCAGTCAATGTAAAATGGTTAAACTACTCGCAGTATAGCCATGCCATGTTGTGGATGGAGTGCTACGTTTCGTGATCGTCAGCTGCTGAAGCTGCAGTCTGGAGTCTGCTTCATCTGTCTGCATAAGGGATGGAGATCAGCGATGCTGCTGCGGTCTAGCATCAGCAACCTGATCAGCGATTTGCTGCCTGTCTCTGCTCTTCCAAGACAACGCAGGTGCCATGCTTCAGCACACATCAGCTTCTCCATCGTACCTTGCACTGAGATGGACCTGACTCGTAGAACAGCCTTCTTCTTCTTCTTCCTCCTCCTCCTCCTCCTCCTCCTCCTCTTCTCTTTCTTCTTCTCCTTCTTCTTCTTCTCCTCCTCCTCCTCCTCCTCCTCCTCCTCTTCCTCCTCCTCCTCCCCCTCCTCCTACTCCTCTTCTTCTTCTTCTTCTTCTTCTTCTTCTTCTTCCTCTTCTTCTTCTTCTTCTTCTTCTTCTTCTTCTTCTTCTTCTTCTTCTTCTTCTTCTTCTTCTGCTGCTACTGCTGCTGTAACATATTATATTATTATGAGAACTTGTTCATTGGTCTCTGCTTATAGGATACTTGTTCTGTATACATTGGAACGCACTTACTAAGACCAGCAGCCTATCTGCTCATTTGGATGGAGAGGAGTGTGAATTAAGAGGGTATCTTAAGTGTTCTTGTGTATGCATATCGATGCATATAAATACATGCCTATACACGTTCACACGAAATCACATACACACACATGATAACGTATACACGCAAAGCACCCATACACATCGCATTCATGTTCGCATAGACGCCGAAATACTTAGACATTATACAGGGTGCGCCAAAAAAGACCCCCTAGGGTTTTTGTCAATATCTTGGCCAAAAGTAAGAATTTCTAAATGCAATTTTACAGTCTTAAATACAATTCATATTTACACATGATGGCCAGATTTCATAAAAAATATTCCAAACAAACCAAAACTTATATCACTTTTAGGGAGGACACCCAACGATTTTTAACGATTCAAAAACGTACGCTAAAAAGTAACAAAAACGAGATTTTATCAAGTCATAGCCTATCTCAAATAATTGTTATCAAATAGTCTTGATGTTGCCAGATGATCATTATTATTACTAGGCCTATAGCAAGGTGACAATCAAGTTGGTAAACATGGAATCAGTCAGATTCATAATTTTGCTATTAAAGCAATGAAATTTAAATAAATTAAAAATTAAAATTTCCAAGATGTCAATAACAGACACAATGCATATTCAGACACCACTTGAGCAGGATCCTGGAGATATAAGGCTATGAGCAACGTTTACTCTGATAAACAGTGCGAGCGCAAAAATTACGAGTTAAACTGAGATTTAAGAGATTTGCCGTGATTGAACGGAGATCGGCTCAATGTCGATTGTACTGGTTTTATTGAGCAAGCCAGTGGCCCCAAATCTCCGAATTTGAACCCGATGTATTGATAAATTGCGAAGATCTATGCAGGATAAATATCACAATCTGCAACCAAAACCAAGAACAGTAAGAGAACCCATCCCATCCCGCATCACTCCATCCCATCCCATCTAACTTCATCCCAACCCATCCCATCCCATTCCACCTGCCGACCAAAGGCAACATAGAATCACTCGTCGCTTCCTCGTCCATCCGTTTGTCGGCCACGCCATTGCTCCTCGCTAAGTCGTATATTATAAATGAAACAGCTACATGTATAATAATGCTGCGTTCCAACGGAGCACGGTACTCGTATTTCCCTCGTATTGCAATTCATGTTGGACTTTCGTCAGCTGGAAAGGTTTGCAGAGCTCAACATAGGCTAGGGGAGAATGTCCAGTTTTGGGACAGGTCCTGAATTGGGACAGTGTGGTATCATAACCTTCTGCGTATTTATAAAATCGTGTTGCGCCACCAAACGAACGTTTTTGACGTTGGGAGTGATCACGCGTCTTATGCCACAAAGAAGAACGTGTTTGACAAAGATATTGCAAATTTTCATTTTCAGGTAAAGAAAGTAAATTTTCACTCACGCATTCTCAACCAGTGCATTAAATGTTTAGTGCAGATTTAGCCTGAAATTTCGGTTAACTATTTAGGTAAGTATACTGCAAAGCATTCGGTGAAATGTTGACGTCATTTACAGCGTACATTTTTTAATAGTTGAAAAGTAAAGAAATAGCCATAGATGGCCTGCATTGGGACATGTGCTGATGGCCTGCAATGGGACAATCTCAATGCATGAAATTCATCATAGGAAATTAAACTTAAACGGTTTTACTGTATATTGTGTTAAACAGAATGCTACCAGGATGGGTAAAGATATGATACATTGTACTTACTTGAAATTGACCTGTAAGTCCAATTTTTATTATGATTGACAGGGTCAACGGAAGCTTGCTCGTATTGATTAAATTTCTGATAATATTATTGTTTAATCTACTCTAGTCACTCGTTTAGATATTGTCAACTGGAATATGATATATTGTACTCTATTAGATATGATTAGAACCAGGTTTATTGTGTGTCCCAATGCTCCACATGCGTTGTCCCAATGCAGGACGCTATGGCCTGAATTGGGACACATTTTTTCACAACGGAAATTTCTAATTTTGGGAGGTTTATTTTTGTGATAAAAATGCAATAAAATCATTTTAGGTTCATGAAACATTGCTGTTTCGGACTATATCAACAATATACATGTACTACAAATAACACAGATTGTATGCCATAAAATGTAAAATTTGTCCCAATGCTGGACATTCTCCCCTACAATAAAGTCGATGCTAAATTATCTCGCAGTTTGGATATAATTGCTGTCATGATTTTGTCGTTGGGGTAATGTCTTACGTACTTATTATTTATTGAACTGAATGTATGAGCAGGAGAACAGCGCATTCGGAACAGGGCAGTTACTGTAGGCCTAGCCTAACAAAGTGAAAAAGATAGAACGAGAAGGTAAATGAATTCGTCAAACGCCCACATTTTTGCTTCGATATGGAATCAACCCGACGCTACAATAATTATTATTATTGCCGCCTAAACATTAATATTTTAGTCCTGGGCATGACGTTAAACTGCATCCATCCTCCGCCACAGAGAACCAACAACGTCCCTGTGCCGGTCCTAAGCCCGGACAAAGGAGGAAGGTTTGCCAGATGGGTGGAGATACACTGGCAGAAAAAGACCAAGACCATAGAAATCCGCAAAAACCACGACACAAGTGACATAGCGACCTAGATGCTTCAAGGTGTCATGATGTGGAGCACACATGCACAGGCCGGTCAGGACAGACCGGTGGAGAGAGTCGAAGGAGAGAGCATACGTGGGCCACATACGGGCATTGACCCAGGTTGTCCTTCGTACCTCTCTCCCAATATTCTCTTCAATCGGACAAGGTGGTCTAGCGGCTCCAAGATGTTATTGGTATGGAGCGGACCTGCTGACCGGACCGGGTGAAGCTGGGAAGCATGATAAGAGACAGACTCAGGCAGAGAGTGGCGTCGGACACCTACGGGTTGTTAACCCAAGGATAGCAATGATGATGAATGAATGAATGAAACATTAACATGACTTTGTATAAATATTCTTCTTCTTCTTCTTCTTTAGGTTCTCTGCCAAGCGGCAGGTCCAAACGTCCAATGTCTCCACGTTTCCCGCTGTTGCGTCATGTCTTTAATTTCTCTGTATCCCTCTTCCATCATCCCGTCCAGCAGTTTTTGTCTCGGTCTTCTTCTGCACCTCTTTCCCTCCAATCTTCCTTCAATTATTTATTTCTGCAGTGAGTCACCTCTTATCATATGTCCCACCCAATTCTTCTGTCTTATCTTTATTGTGTCCAGCAGAGATCTTTTCTCTTCTACCATCGTTAGTAGGCCTACTTCTTCGTTTGTAACGTGCTTTGTCCAACTGATTTTTGTATAGATATAATATTTTATATATGTTACGGTAAACTGGCACTGCATGATACTCTTTAATAAGCTGTCGATTCACTTATTGACCGATTTACCGTACTTAACATAAATTATATGCAATTACATAAATCACATTGGACTAGCCACCTATAATGCAATACATTCTCGCCATCAATTCAAATTGTTGTAATCTTCAGATTTCTATAATAGTGCCCAAAGACAGCAAAGTCGCGTCAAGTAGCTTATTGAAAGCGCTCAGTGAAAACAGAATCTATGAGCAGGTGTCTATGCCTACGCTTTGTCGAAAATGGGTCCTGCTCGTTCCTTTAGCTAGTAGGCCTACTGCAACTATGAAGAATCAATCCTTCTCTGTGGTAGGCTCAGTGGTCTGGAATGGCCTTCCTTTAGAGCTACGTACAAATACGTCTTTGTATAGATAATTATACACTCTACATGGGATTCAACCAAGATGCTTCCTCAAAAAACTTTAAACTGTTCTTCTTGAGCGCGCAGGAGTCGGGAGCGTATCTGAGTAGTTTCCTTGTGTGGCGCAATATAAGTTTCCGAATGAATGGATGAATAAAATTGGTTCTAGGTCAAGACAATAGACAATAGGCATGCAAAAACCTTTCCAATTAGGAAATTCGTAAGTAAGTTTATCTGTTATTCATCAGAATAGCCAACCGCAGCAACCATTCTACGCTATGCGTTAGTCATACGGCAGCCACCGTCGACTCTCAGTGGAAGGCAGCATTAGCATTTAGTCGGTTGAATCGCAAGTTTTTCGTCGATATTAATTTCGCGGCGTTCGGCATCAGCAGCAGACGTCCGTATAATTACTTCGCTCCATGGTCGCCGCTCATCGCCGATTGTTTATTTTCTTTGTGGGTCATCCGCCACACACCCATTCCTCTCACCCACTCCACCCACTCTCGCCCCAATCCTCCGCCTGCCCACCCACTCAATGCCCATCATCCCAATGCCCATCTTCTTCCTCCCAATGCCCATCTTCCTCCCAATGCGCGTGCACCCTCTTCTGCTGCTGGCCACCATTTCGCACTCTCGTACCTCTGCTCGTAGAGTATCAGCTGCCCTGAAATTCCATTGGCATGCTTAACGCTATATCCACTCTTCGTATCTGTCTATACCTCCCACACTCGCCTATATACTGTCTGCCTCTGTCTCTGTCTCTGTGTCTCTGTCTCTCTGTCTCTGTGTCTCTGCCGCTGTCCCTGTCTATGTATCTCTGTGTATGTCTCTGATTCTGTGTCTTTGTCTCTGTCTGCCTCTGTCTCTGTTTATGTGTCTGTGTCTCTGCCGCTGTCCCTGTCTATGTATCTCTGTCTCTGTGTCTCTGTGTATGTCTCTGATTCTGTGTCTCTGCCGCTGTATCTGTCTATGTATCTCTGTCTCTGTGTCTCTGTGTATGTCTCTGATTCTGTGTCTTTGTCTCTGTCTGCCTCTGTCTCTGTCTATGTGTCTGTGTCTCTGCCGCTGTCCCTGTATGTCTTGTTGGTCGCTGTTTGTCGTCGATGGCTCGATCTCATATTGACCTTGACTTCGCTTGATTCGTCTATTTCGCTGCTCTCTGTCTCTGTCTCTCTCTCTCTGCCTCTCTCTGTCTTTCTCTGTCTGTTTGTCTGTCTGTCTCTATCTGTCTCCCTGTCCGTCTCTCTTTGTTTCTCTGTCTCTGTGTCTCTCTCTCCATCACTCTAGTTGTCTCTCTCTTCCTCTGTCTTTGTGTGTCTGTGTGTGTCTATATTTCTGCTTTTCTCCATTTCCATAACTAATTTTCATAGCTCTCTCACTCTGTCTCTCTCCGTTTCTCTCCATTTATCTAAATCATTGTTTACAGCGCTCTCTTGTCTCATTGTGTTCTTCTATTTCTTTCAGCATCTTTCTCTCTGTCTATCTGTCTCTCTCTCTCTCTATCAATCTCTATCTGACAGTCTCTGTCTCTTTCTGTATGTCTCTCAATCATTCTCTCTGTCTCTCTGTCTTTCTGTCTCTCTCTGTCTCTCTTTGGCTCTCTCTGTCTCTCTCTATCTCTCTCTGTCTCTCTGTCTGTCTCTGACTCTGTCTCTGTCTGTCTGTCTATCTTTCTCTTTCTCACTCTCTCAATGCTGTATCTCTTTCTCCTTTCTGCGGATCCTAATTGAGACCGGACTGTGCGCTTCAGTACAGTCTGGTGCTCGACACTGCCAGGCCCCTATTCTCCGGCGTCGTCCCAAGATATCTCACTCCCACCGTCCCTAGCAGTTCATCCCACCCTGCCTCACTCACTCTCCCTCCATCCCTTCCCTACTCTCTATCCCTCCCCTATCCTTCTCCCATCCATTTTCTAGTTTCCGTCAACAGACTACTTTACACGTGGGCCTACAATGCACCATTGCACTCGATGCTCCCGATCCATATTCAGATAATTGGCAGCAGTTTCACAGGCATGCATGATAGGATAAATTCTTTTTCAACGAATAAATAAATAAATAAATAAATAAATTAGCGAATAAATGAATGATTGTATACGATTGAGCGATGTAGCAAACGAATTAACTAACTATTGTTTGGAGTTTAGAACTGGTGAGCAAACGTGTTGGCGCTGTAGCAACACTTATTTATTTGACAATGTTATTATCATTATTATTATTATTATTATTATTATTATTATTATTATTATTATTATTATTATTATTATTATTATTATTATAACCATCATTTATTTCTGTTACAAACTGTGCAACGCCAACAGCCTGGCTGTGCTTGCTTAACAGTGAACGCCTGACAAAACGCAATCATAATGTACTAATAGTGTGCCTACAACAGCATATTATTATTATTATTATTATTATTATTATTATTATTATTACTACTACTATTGAACAGTAGACAGAGACAAAACAATCCGACCCACCTTCTTACTTACCTATAATTATGCAGATTCTTACTCGAACTCTAAAGGTCACGGATCGCGAGCGCACCTGCCGTCTGTCTGGCCGGGAAATAATGCCGTAAATGCCACTGACTACCCGACTCCCCGACTCCACGCAAAGGCGCAAAGCATGGTCGACAGCCCTACGCTGGTAATTTACGCTTATAGGTCATAGGTAAACGAGCCTAAAACGAGGCCAAGGGAACACTGGCTATATATATTATATATGTGTATATACACCGTGGTTCAAAAAAAACTAAGCCAAATTGTTTTGCATATATCTCTAATACCTGATGGCATATCAAGCTAAAATTTTCTAAATGTCTAGAGAAGTGGACCAAGAATATGATTCCAAAATTTCATGAGACAAAGTTGAACGGATAAAAAGATATGAATATTTAAACTTCATATGTCGAAATTTCAGTTTACAAGCAATTTTCTGTCAGATTCAATAAAATGTTTTCTTATATCTCTAATGCCTGATGATTAGTCATTCTAAAATTTTCCAGATATGCAGAGAATTGAACTAACAATATGATTACAACAGTGTGGTTTTATTATTTAATAATTAAGATGCTCAAAATGTCATCCTCCTGCTTGCACGCAAGCCTGGAAGCGCTGGCGCCATGCATTAGGCTACGCAACAGCATCGTCAATTATCCTCTGGTCAAGGCCTTCCCACACTTCCAACAATCGTTGGTTGCTTCAGATCGATTATATCATGGATTGTTGTCTGGTAGACTCGGTCTTGCATCACGCTCCACACTTTACAGTCGACAGGATTCAAATCTGAGCTGTTCGGAGGCCATAATGTGGGAGAAATGAAGTCTGGCGTCTCTCTTGTCAGCATTTCGATGGTTTCCTTGGCTCTGTGGGCTGGCGCTGTTCTGTTGTAAAAGAAAACAACTTTCTGGGGCTATTGATTTCTGATAACATGCGGAAGATGTTGTGACTGCAGAATATTGCGATAATGTACTCCGTTAATTTTTCTCCAGGACCCTGAAGACCAAAATTGGGAAATATCAAGCATCTAAACCGCAACGAACACCATAACAGATTTGCTGAATAAGAAATTTCTGGAGATAAAGTTTAAATATTCATATCTTTCTATCCGTTCAAATTTATGACATGATATTTTGGAATCCTATTCTTGGTTCAATCCTCTAAATATCTGGAAACTTTTGGTATTATTATTTATCAGGCATTGGAGATATAAGAAACGCAGTTTGGCTTACTTTTTACTGAATCTGGCAGAAAATTGCTTGTAAACTGCAATTTCGGCATATGAAGTTTAAAGATTCATATCTTTTTATCCGTTCAATTGTATCTCTTGAAATTTTGGAATCATATTCTTGGTCCACTTCTCTAAATATTTGGAAAATTTTAGCATGATATGTTATCAGGCATTAGAGATATATGAAAAACAATTTGGCTTAGTTTTTTTTGAACCACGGTGTATATATTAATATATACATGTAATTGCTGTAATAATAGTAGGCCCTACAGCAATCTGTTATATCGCTCCTGCTTGATATTTGACTACTCTGGAGCGCTCCCGTGCAGTCCAACCTCGGTATGACAGTCCAAGAACAGCGAGAAATGAGACGAAGAGACCTTTTAGGCATTTGTGAAAGTGTAGGACTATAGTAGGGAGACCATTCCATGTGTGGCAGGGTTAATATGGGATCAGAACATAGCTGAGAAAAGTTCGTGGATAACAATCATCGACAAGGAATAATTACATGTAGGCTAGTTGAATTATAATTAATTATTGATATTATTGTTTGAGATGAAACGATGTTTCTTATTATTTTCTGTACTTCATGTAAGCTTATTTTGTCAACGCTTCATCCATAGCCTACTGACTGACCGCTACCCAATGAAGTTGAGCAATCAGGGTGAGAATTGTCGGGTCACGGGTGCTGGTACAATCCATTGGTCTTGCTTAGGGCCACGTAAAATAGCCTTCCTTGCACTCCCTAACGCCGAATAAATCAACGTCTGGCTCCCTATATATTGTTTATTCCCCAAAATTCTCAGCGACTGTGAGAAATCGAAATCACTTCACCACTATAGCCTACAGTCTGAAGCCAAGACTCGAACTCGCACACACCCTCTGCTTTAACGAATCCTCTTCTACGCAATGTAAGAATAATTATTGTGGAAAAATAACAGGGGGTTGGTTCACAGGGGAAAAGAATCATCCTTTCTGTCCAATTAAGATCGTCGATAGATCGCTTCCTTAATTGGAGACAGCACTGCATGGAAAGCGTTTCTTCACCATCCACTTCTGAAAGGCTCTTGCTGCAAGAAGCGCTTTATAAATTGTCAGATAAGATAAGATTTGGAATTGGGGTGTGAAAAACAGACTTTACCATGAGGCTCTAATAATTAATAAAGACTGCATGAAAGTTGAACTCCCTCCAAACCCCCGGCAATTCTCACCCTGCTTCTGCGTCAACCATCTGTCCATCTGGCAAGTGGCAACTATGCTGTAACCGAAGAAGAAGCAGAAGAAGAATAAGAAGAGGAAGAAGAAGAAGAAGAAGAAGAATAAGAAGAAGAAGAAGAAGAAGAAGAAGAAGAAGAAGAAGAAGAAGAAGAAGAAGAAGAAGAAGAAGAAGAAGAAGAAGAAGAAGAAGAAGAAGAAGAAGAAGAAGAAGAAGAAGAAGAAGAAGAAGAAGAAGAAGAAGAAGAAGAAGAAGAAGAAGAAGAAGCAGAAGAAGCAGAAGAAGAATAAGAAGAAGAAGAAGAAGAAGAAGAAGAAGAAGAAGAAGAAGAAGAAGATGGATGCTCTGAAGAAACGCTTTCCATGCATTGCTGTCTCCAATTAAAGAAGCGATCTATCGACGATCTTAATTGGACAGAAACGATGATTCTTTTCCCCTGTGAGAAATTGTGCCTTGGTAATTCGGTCCTATCAATTAGTTAGTCCAATCAGTTACCCAATTATACTATATATATGCCTACATGCACAACGTGTGCTATAACGCCCTGATATACAAAGTATGTATGTATGTTGTATGTATGTATGCATGTATGTATGTATGTATGTATGTATGTATGTATGACTGTATGTATGTATGTATGTATGTATGTATGTATGTATGTATGTATGTATGTATGTATGTATGTATGTATGTATGTATGTATGTATGTATGTATGTATGTATGTATGTATGTATGAATGTATGTATGTATGTATGTATGTATGTATGTATGTATGTATGTATGTATGTATGTATGTATGTATGTATGTACATGTATGTATGTATGTATGTATGTACGTACGTATGTACGTATGTATGTATGTATGTATGTATGTATGTAATTTATGTAATATGTATGCATGTATTACTGAATGGCAGATTAAAATAGTAAAAATATAATAGACCTAAGCAGGGACCTTGGGCAAGTCCTTCACTCGCAATATTATTGCTCAGTGCTTCTGCGTGAAACTCCAATTCAGCGTCCGCGCTGTTACAGTCGGGAGCGCTTCTGAGAACAAAGTTTGAAGGGGCGCTATAACAAGACTGCATATACATAAGTCTAGTAAGAGTCGGACTAAAAATATACTTCAAAGCGAAAATAATAGGGAATAAATAAGGGATCACTGTAATAATTATGTTGGGACAACATTGATACGAGAGACAACGAGCGACTACTTGAATACTTGGTATCCTAGCGTAAGAAGTGGTCGTTACAGATGTTCAGTGTTCGTATGGCGCCAGTCATGCGTGGTGGTAAACCTAGTAGAGCTGTTGTGCTTGGGAATGGTCCAGAACAACAGACGAAAATAGACGAGTGGGCATAAATTGAGACGCGACCAATGATATGAACGAATACACAGGGTACCCGATAATAATCACCGTCGTTGTTTTTCACGAACGACCGACACTTGTTGTAATAATTCGTCCGACGAAGCGAAAGAATAGCAACGGAACGACCAAAGCACATCGGGTCCAGTGCGAAAATATCAAATCCATTGCACTGCGTCTTGTTTATGATAATATTAGGCCTATAATTGTCGTTGGCTGTGTTGAGTATAGGCCTGGTATTATAACCATTAAATGTTTCGTCCGTTAAATGTTTCGTCATGCTTTGTGCTGCTTTCTGTCATAGGCCATATTGTTGTTCTGCATATTGTATTGTATTGTTGGCACTTTCCAGCCCAAGCAGGCTATTTCCAGAAAGTTTTCGCCATCCATTTCCAAGCTTTCCAATGACACCTCTCCTTGGCAGCGAATCTCTGGCTCCTTTCTCTGATCACTCTGACAATCAGATAGACGGTCTTCACCGGTTATGAATCTTTGGGAAAATCTTATGATAGGATGTAACACTCGTGAATATGCTGGTTCCCTTTGCTTTAGATTGAAATCTGTTATATCACTAGGTACACAATACTATGCAGTCATGCATGTAGGGAATTGTAGGCTACTTATAACCCGCAGGTCAAGGATTCAATGTGTTGAATTGAGTAGAATGAGAATACATGTACATGTAGTTCTTCTGTTTACTGCATCCGATAGAATCGTCGCCTTCTAAGGAATCAGGTCACGCGTTTCCGGTCGATAGAATCTGAAATCTGGAATGATGGTAGTTTAGTGGAAAGGCAGAGGGAGAGGGAGAAAGAGAGAGAGAGAGAGAGAGAGAGAGAGAGAGAGAGAGAGAGAGAATGTGAGTGAGAGAGAGAGAGACACACACACACATAAACCCACACACAAACAGATAGAGACAGACAGAGACAGACACAGAGAGAGACCACGCGAAGATGGGTTGGGGGGGGGGGGGTTGGGCGATATACAGGAAGGTGCTGAAATTTAAATGGCGGCTAATTACGGCCATGAACAACGAACGACCTGCAGTGAAGCAAAAGAACAATTAACGAGGAAACAAAGGAATCGATGACCAGAAGAAAGGATGAATTAACGCATCGTATGCGCATGCGCCGGATACATAAACTACTGCGAAGAACGAAAATAGAAATCGAAGAATTGAATGCGCTGAGAAAACAAGACTGACGTCATCATTGACGCATTCAGGAGCAGTCGGCGGCATAGGAAAACCGGACCATATCATAGCGAAAGACGAGGAGGAAGAGAAGGAGGAGGAGGAGGAAGAGGAGGAGGAGGAGGAGAAGGAGGAGGAGAAGGAGGAGGAGGAGAAGGAGGAGGAGCTGGAGGAGGAGGAAGAAGAGGAAGAAGAGGAGGAAAAGAGGAGCAAGAAGAGGAGGAAATGAGCAGAGAAGAGGAAGAGTAAGAAGAGGAGGAAATAATGAGAAATAGAGGAGGAGGAGGAGGAGGAGAAGAAGGAGGAGGAGGAGTAGGTGCGGAGCGGAAGGTTTATTTGCATGGATCTCGACTGACAGCCACTCACCGGCAGACTGTGGCGTCGACGTCAGGCGCGATTTCTTTAGGTCTGTTTTGCGTGACTATTCAAATAAACGAAACTGACAATGAGCCGACGCAGAGGAGTTCCCACTGACGCAGAGGAGTTCCCACTGACGCAGAGGAGTTCCCACTGACGCAGATGAGTTCCAAATGACGCATAGGAGTTCCCGCTGACGCAGAGGAGTTCCCACTGACGCAGAGGAGTTCCCACTGACGTAGATGAGTTCCCACCCACGCAGAAGAATTCCCACTGACGCAGAGGAGTTCCCACTGACGTAGAAAAGTTCCCACTGACGCAGAGGAGTTCCAAATGACGCATAGGAGTTCCCGCTGACGCAGAGGAGTTCCCACTGACGCAGAGGAGTTCCACAGACGCAGAGTAGTTCCCGCTGACGCAGAGGAGTTCCAAATGACGCATAGGAGTTCCCGCTGACGCAGAGGAGTTCCCACTGACGCAGAGGAGTTCCCGCTGACGCAGAGGAGTTCCCACCGACGCAGAGGAGTTCCCACTGACGCAGAGTAGTTCCCACTGACGCAGAGGAGTTCCCACTGATGCAGATGAGTTCCCACTGACGCAAAGGGGTTCCCGCTGACGCAGAGGAGTTCCAAATGACGCATAGGAGTTCCCGCTGACGCAAAGGAGTTCCCACTGACGCAGAGGAGTTCCCGCTGACGCACAGGAGTTCCCACTGACGCAGAGGAGTTCCCACTGACGCAGAGTAGTTCCCACTGACGCAGAGGAGTTCCCACTGATGCAGAGAAGTTTCCACTGACGCAAAGGAGTTCCTACTGACGCAGAGGAGTTCCAAATGACGCATAGGAGTTCCCGCTGACGCAGAGGAGTTCCCACTGACGCAGAGGAGTTCCCGCTGACGCAGAGGAGTTCCCACTGACGCAGAGGAGTTCCCCCTGACGCAGAGTAGTTCCCACTGACGCAGAGTAGTTCCCGCTGACGCAGAGGAGTTCCCACTGACGCAGAGGAGTTCCCACTGACGCAGAGGAGTTCCCACTGACGCAGATGAGTTCCCACGGCTGATGCAGAAAAGTTCACACTGACGCAAAGGAGTTCCCACTGACGCAGAGGAGTTCCAAATGACGCATAGGAGTTCCCGCTGACGCAGAGGAGTTCCCACTGACGCAGAGGAGTTTCCGCTGACGCAGAGGAGTTCCCACTGACGCAGAGGAGTTCCCACTGACGCAGAGTAGTTCCCACTGACGCAGAGGAGTTCCCACTGACGCAGAGGAGTTTCCACTGACGCAGAGGAGTTCCCACTGACGCAGAGGAGTTTAGTAGTTCCCACTGACGCAGAGGAGTTCCCGCTGACGCAGAGGAGTTCCCACCCACACGGATGAGTTCCCACTCACGCAGGGGAGCTCCCCCGCTGAAGGAACACTCAATGTAATTGCAAATAAAAAAATGGCAGCGCCACATAGCAGATGTAGACTATAAATCTCATAGAGACCTGCAGGTTGCACTTTCTAGGTTTCCAGTACATGTATATAGCTGTAATTACAGATGTATAACTGGAACGGTACCTTAATACTTTCTGTGACGAGATACAACTGCTGCTAATGCCTGCTATACCTAGATGTGATGCGGGACATTCTGGACGTTTAGAAAATAGGGAAACCACAGTCATGGGCGAAGACTTAGGGGAGGACAGGGGGCGGTCCCTCTCAATGAATGTGTTGGGGGGACGGCCCATGTATTTGTCCCCCTCCCAATTGTTGAGTGTCATGACTAAAAAGAAAAGTAATGGGTATTTTTCCAGGAAATTTCGGCCGGATGACTAAAACAAAATGTCGGTCAGAAATTTTGACCCTATATACTCGACACTCACGACGCCTAATCTGACCCTACTCGACACTCACGACGCCTAATCTGACCCTACTCGACACTCACGACGCCTACTCTTACCCTTATCGACACCCACGACGCTTAATCTGACCCTAATCGACACTCACGACGCCTAACCTGAACCTACACGACAGGCGTCGGTCCACGATACTATAGTTGTGCCCAGAAAACATCCTACGCGCTGCGCAGTCTGTTTACTACGGTGTCAAGTAGCGAGACAAGATACGTCCATCAGTCCAGATTTCACAACTTTGTGCTGCAGTGAAAGGATGACATGCAGTAAAAGTAGTAGTTGTACTATTTCGCATCCTTCTGAACGTTATCATTTCAGAGATAGGAAAGTAGACCTATAAAAACAATTCTTAACAATATTAATAATTAATAATAAATATTCAATGCAGTGTCCTCGGATGTAAACTTGGCAGGGGTTATTTTAACGTGCAGCTGGACATAAAGTGTGTAGTTGGAAAAGAAATGTGTGCAGTTGAAAATAAGATTTTGTACAGTAACTCATAGTGTTATAGTGAATGAAGGACTAAAAATGTGTCATCAGCTTTTTGGGGCCGGGAAAATTTCAAAATGGTAATATTTTCACGAGATTTCGACGATCAAACATTTGGTTCGGACGACAAAAAGGTCGTTTTGTGCAGTTCTGAAAATTTCTTAAAATTACCTCTGAAACTTGGTACCTTCCACTGTCTAGATTCTAGACCAAAATTAACGGCGATGTTTTCATGTATATATATATAATTATATACATATAATATTGTGGATGTACATATATGAACATATGTATACGTAATGTATATATTGCATATATTATTATTATGCGTGCATATTCTATAGCCTATATAAAAGGATAAGTCATTTGGGTCGTTGGTTTGTCAACAGAGATCCTCCTCCGTTCCTAGAAACGACCGACAACCAATCCGTGGAAATCCATCTCATAATGTATATGCACAGTCCCCCCATCCCAGACCCTCCCCTACCCCTACCCCCTCTCCATGCACAGGCGACTGAAGCATGCGGCGCAGGCCAATCCACCCCTCACGGTATACGTGCTGCAGGATTAGAGGCTGCGAGCAGGACACGACCTGGACAATGGACATGCACTGGACGTGATATGAATGAAAACTTCGTTTTGTTTTTCCATAAAGACCTATTGTCTATTGATACAACAATCCGCGTCGTTTTGGAACGACGGCCATTATAGGGAGCTCGTCAATATTTTCCCCCAGCGGAGCAGAAGCGCTTGTTGGGTTGTTAGATGGCATTGGTGTTATTGTTATTGCTGCTATCATTGTTATAGTGTCGTCGTCGTCATCGTCATCGTCGTCGTCACCATCATCATCATCATCGTCGTCATCGCCGTCATCATCATCATCATCATCATCATCATCATCATCATCATCATCATCATCATCATCATCATCATTATCATCATCATCGTTATTATTATCATCATCGTTAGTAGTAGTAGTAGTAGTAGAAGTAGTAGTAGTAGTAGTAGTAGTAGTAGTAGTAGTAGTAGTAGTAGTAGCAGTAGCAGTAGTATAGTATCATTATTATTCTTTTATCATAAAACACATTTTTTCCTTTAAAAACCGACAAATTCATTTGCAGACTAATGAAAATAAACGTTTTAAACAATCTCAAATTCAATGCTTTTAACGCCTGCTCAGCCACAAGTATGTACATGTATACTATAGGGCCTACTTGAAGGAACACAAAATAATGTAACAGAACGAAACTTAAATGCTAATAAGCCTCTGAGAGATTTGACCTTGTCATCTCCTCAATAGGAGAATAATTCTAAATGAATTATAAACGCTAATGTGGCTATCAGTGAGACATTTGCTTAATTAATGTCCCATTCCTATTGTACGACAATTATATAATAGGACGAAACCTCTTACTGCTAATAATAATAATATGACCAGCAGTGAGATTTTTCTTTTTTCTTTCGCTTGCATACGCTGTGCTCCGTATGGGACGAAACTTATACTCCAATATGGCCACCGGCCGAAGAAGACTTCCGTCTGCAGCTGCAGCCGACCGGGCTTGTCCGGTAGCGAGGACACGACGACGGCGATGGCGAGAGGAGGAAACTGCGACAGGTTTGAGTGTTTGCGTGCGTCGCAGAAGCACTTAATTATTGAAATGACGAGTGGAAGCCACTCCTGGACTCTTGTCGGACGCCCGACGTCAACGCCAGCGACGTATTTGCGCAGCCAAGTGGAGCATGCACGTCTTCAACAAATATATCCGCCCATGCAGCCGCAGGGATGGTGCGCAGCCACCGTCGACACCGCCGCTCACGGAAGAGGACGCCCCTGGTGCTACTCCTCCGTCGACTTTCAGGGACCTGCAGCGCGAAACGTATAGGCCTACATGTATCATATATTATTTCGGCATGGTTCATGTGTAATTAAGCTTACGTATATTGTTTGTCATGGCCTGGATAAAGAGTGCACGGGGAAGGCGGTACAATACGTGTACTAATAAATGCAAACACTATTGTGCATAGTGTAAGTATAATATTTTTATGATAGCTCGCGGGCTTGTTACAGAAGACAGGGTGTTTCTGATCTAGAGGCCTATTGTATACTGTGCACTTCGTACAGTAAGTATCTAAATGGCCTACCGGTACTTTAGGTAACGCCTATTATCATAAAATTGTGTAGCCTATCTTCTATAGGCAGAAATGAGAATTTTCAATCTATACCTATCATATAAATTTATCATGATTATATTCAAAATATATGCATATACAATATAGATGCAGATAAATGGCTGACTCATAAAATGTGGAAATACAAAATGTCAGTCTAATGCAAAAATCTGAAGCAATTATTTCCCTGCAGTGTGTCTAGCTTGAAAAGATAAGCGCGGCGCGCTTGTTATATATTATAACGGGCATTACTTTTGGATGAGATAAACTATATATTATATGGCGGCAATTTATGAAACGCGCCAAGTGGAGAGGACGAGTAGGAGCAGAGAAGGAGGAGGAGCAGCAGAGAAGAAGGAGGAAGAGCAGAGAAGGGTCGGTAGAGGGAGGAGCGAGATATGGAGGAGGATCGGGTTGTGAGTGCCAAAGTGGATTTGCCTTTTATGGATTTTGCGGCGACGATGACGACGACGACGACGCGGATGACACGGGCGGACATTAAGTCAACGCCCGAAAATGGTCTAATGCGAACGGAAGCGAATAGATATTTATGATACATGATAACTTTATAACATGCAATATATATATATATATATGATATATACACCGTGTCTCAATAAAAACTGTGCAGAATTGTTTTTGTCAGAACTTCGTCAAATTTCAACCAATCTTAATAACTTTTGGTACATGTAGGCTAGGTAGATGGGAAAATGGCTGAAATTTCATACCATATGTAAATTTTCCACCTCACCCGACTCATATCACCACACTACCTTCTGATACTCGTCCATAGGGAATACTGAATCTGGCAAGTACTTTGTGAAAGGTTAGACTTCATGTTACTTTGGTTGTCAATGCATACTAAGTATTATCAGGGTGAAAATTGCCGGGGACGTTGGGGGGGTTTCAACCCCCAGTCTTTCTTAAAGCCCCATGTTAAAGTCTGTTTTCACACCCCGATTCCAGGTGGATAATGGTCCAACCCCTCCCCCACAATTCTTACACTGAGTAGCCTATTATCCCTAATTACAGATGTCCCATGAGTCTTTGCAATATAGATCCAGGCTTACTAAACAGCAGCAATTGTGCATTTCGTGAGACAAGTATGAAATTTGACACATACATTTTATGCATAAATACACATCTTCCAGTTCACTTACGAATTACGATCATGATCTTGGTGTAAAAAGACACAAAAAATGAGGGGTAGGATTCGCACATAGCCTACCTATAGCTGCAAACACTTGTCTGCACCTGATATAGGCCTATGCCAAAACATGTAAACTCTGCACCCCCACCCTCCTATATACAAAAATTCATGACTGGCAGAGTTACTGAGCATAAAACGAGAAAGTTGTTCTCAATATTGTCGGGCACACGAAAAGGACAAAGCATATCAAAGGGGAATATCAAGGGGCAGGGCTTAAAGTGTGGCAGGACGGTCATGGACGGCGTCCATGCACTTATTTTAAAATCTGAACGCCGTCCTGCCACTTATTGGCCAACGCAGCCTGGAAAGGTAAGGGGCGTCCAGGCACTTCTTTTGGAAAGGTAAGGAGCGTTTAAGCACTTCTTTTTCCGCACTTTAAGCATTTCAAGGGGATATAATAGTGGAGTTGTATAATCCAGAGAAGAGGAGATAACAATTTGCCGGGGTTCAGTTAGTTGCCGTTCCACTTCGTCTTAATTCAGCACAGGTGTATTATTGATGAGGTACACATGCATGACGTCATGTCTCATCGACCCGAACGGATCAACGTTCGTCAACGCCTGTCAACGTGTCTGCTTACTTACTTGTCGACTGAAGACAGAACCAATCGTCGTCGTCGGCTGAGATCAATAGATCTATAATTGACGATCATGTCCATCACATTCTATTGCAAACAAATCCATTGAATTATTTCTTCTTCTTCCTCTTCCTCTTCGTCTTCCTCTTCTTCTTCTTCTTCTTCTTCTTCTTCTTCTTCTTCTTCTTCTTCTTCTTCTTCTTCTTCTTCCTCCTCTTCCTCTTCCTCCTCTTCTTCTTCTTCCTCCTCCTCTTCCTCTTCCTCCACCTCTTCCTCTTCCGCCTCCTCTTCCTTTTCTTCTTCTTCCTCTTCCTCCTCTTCCTCTTCCCCTACCGCTTCCTCCTCCTCCACCTCTCCCTTTTCACCTCCTCTTCCTTTTCTTCTTCTTCTTTTCTTCTTCTTCTTCTTACTCCTCCTCTTTTCCCTCCTCCTTCTCTTTCTATATAGGCCTATCTTACCCTCTCCTTTTCGTTCTTTCTCTTCCTCATAGTTTTCCTTCTACTTCCCCTTCTCCTCCTCCAATCTCTTCTTCCATCTCCCTCTCTCTTTCACCCTTCCTCATAGTCTTCCTCCTCCTCATAGTTTTCCTTCTACTTCCCCTTCTCCTCATCCAATCTCTTCTTCTATCTCCCTCTCTCTTTCACCCTTCCTCATAGTCTTCCTCCTCCTCCTTTTCCTCCTCCTTATATTCCTCTCTCTCCCTCTCCTTTTCCCTCTTCCTCATAGTCCTCCTCCTTCTCCTCCTCCTGTTCTCGAATTCTAACACTGTTTGCTAAGAGTGGAAGTTGCGCTCAGAATAGCAGTCGGATGAGTCGATATGAAATATTTCTTGTTCTTTTTTTAACTATCGATGTATTTGTACTTTGAGTTGATGCAATCGACCAACCTATCTATGCGCAATCAGGACATGACAACAGCAACAACGGCTTTCAGTCAGTAGGCTAGTCAATTAACAATAGGCCCTAATGGTCGAAATATCCGTCGCAATTAATTAATCTATTCTAAATCTGCAGTAGGTCTATGAGGTCTTCAGATAAGCAAATCAGTTGATTGATCGATTGTTTCGTTGTTTGATTGATTGATTGCTCATGCTTGTAGGCCTATTACGTAGGTTATAGAATTAGAATTAGCCTATGTATAGGCCTAGACTATAGCTTTTTTAGCTCTGCATTCAAACAGCGAGGTTCAGAGGCGCCGTTAGGCGTAGGCCTACGCACTTACGCAAGTGGCTAAAAAAGAAAGGCTAAAAAAAGCGTCACCACTTTTAACATCAAAAATTACCTCTATGCGTAGGCTATACCCAAAATGGAGCAAAAAGCTTATGCTGGTGATACCTCATAATCGCCAGCAGGCATATACGGTATATACATACATAGGCTACATATACATACATACATATATATAATACCTATATAAGCTTATATACATGTAGACTCGTATCGATCGCTGTTCGCTTCATACTATTTTGTGCAAGTTGTATTGTGCGTACAGAAAAAAAATCCTAGTGTATTGTGCGTACAGAAAAAATCCTGGCGGCGCCGCTGGCGAGGTTCTCAAACCAAGCAAGTTACAATCCTTTGATTTCGCACTGTTTCAAGTAAATAATCAATGCGTACAATAAACATAAGCTCACAGCTTTAGACTCATAAAGTCATCATTGCGAGTCAGTGGCATTGTTTGCCGATCGGTGGCGAAGAAAAGCTGGTGAAGACGGCGAGAGACCTGACCGAGAGGTTGGAGACGAAGAGGTTTTCGATGGTGATGTCTCACCGTGTAGCGGATATGATGCACTGACTATGTCGTCAATGGTACCGTATGGCTTCTTGTATGTGGAGATCGGATGAAGGACAAAGAGGAAGAGGAGACGAAGATGGAGGAGGAGGAAATATAGATGAAGGAGGCGAGGACGAGGACGAGGAGAAGGAACAAAGAGACGAGACCCACGGTTATGGTGGACTGGGAGTTGTCACAGCAGATTCATTGGATAATTTTGGATGGTGATAACAGCCTCCGAGTCCACACCAGCCTTAATGTGGCCCTCGGTCAACTATTTCCCCGAACTTTCTCCCCGTGACAGTTACGCCTCTGGAAACTTGTCAACTGTTTCGTGGAACACTGGCGTAGGACTACCTGTTGAATGCAGAATTCAACTATAATCACCATAAACAATCTGTCCGTATCTGGCGCCGTTGGATCAGTCATCTGTGTGGATTAGATTAGGAATTTCGTCAGTCCGATTCAGAAATAATTTCTTGGAAAAAGATTTTCAGGCCAGTCTAGATCTTGGCTGCACTTCCATACTCTTCAAAGTTTATGGCTTAGTTTAAACTCCGGATGTGATATTCAGGCTCCCTAGAAGCCGGCAAGTTTATCAGAGCAGCTTTAAAGGGTTTAACTTTGCGGCCCAGTTAATTGGTGGGACCCTGGAGTAGGCCCTATGGTCACTTATCTAACGGAGTTATGTAACTCATGTTGCAACCAATCGGCATTAGTAAGCTTACTTCAGGAACGTCAGAGACGAAATCCCTCTCTCAGTTTCTTGACAACATCATAAAGGTGCCAAGCTGTATTTGCAAACGGTTCATCTGGTTATTGCTGCCTACACTACAGTAACTGATAATAATTAATTATGAGTAGGCTTGCATACGATTCAATAGTGAACAGAAAGCAATTACAGAACTTAGAACTAAGTTGACTTGGTAACCGTTTTCAGTTCCAAAACATAGGCTTTCTTCGCTTTCCATAATTATGCCTCCTTCTCTAGCTTCGCACGTGACAAGAAAAATGACCTTCTCTACGTTCTCTGAGCATGTGCAGTGTGCACGGCAACACCGTATGTATACCTAGCAGGGTGAGAATTGCCGGGGGGTTGGGGGGTTCAACCCCCAGTCATTTTTAGAGCCCCATGTTAAAGTATGTTTTTCATACCCCAATTTCAAGTTTATCATAGGCCAACCCCCCCCCCAGTTATTTTTCCACAATTCTCATACTGATACCTAGGTCTACTAAAATTAATCAGCAGCAAATCTGGTAAACTTTGAAGAATCCAAATCTGCACCAGATTGTTAGCAACATCAGTCTCAGTTGAAAAATGTAGCTAAGCAAGTGAGCTGTTCTTTAGGCATCGTTGATTGTAATAATTGCATCTAGGTGTTGGTAATTTATTAATACTAAATCTGTCATGTGCAGGTTACTATATACTGTCTGTTGTATAATTGCATTTTTTTGTTGAATAAAATTAACTCACTACAACTGTACAACACCACCGAGAAACATTCAACTTTTATTTAAGCACCAAAAATGCAAGCCACTGCAAAATTTGTACAGACAACAAAACTTAAAACATGCTCTCTCATCTCGAGTATATCTCTGAGCTTTCTTAATTCCTTGCCAACCTAAGCCGGTCAGTCCTTGGCACATGTACAAATATCGTAAAATCTTTTTTTGCAATACATCAAATGGTTTTCTAGTAATACAAGATCAGCTAACAAAACTTCCTACCACAACAACTTGAGGCCAGATCAATCAGAAACATTTTAACGTGATTCGAGAAAAATTCTGCAAACTTTTAGTTACCCTTTAATTTTTAAACTGCAATACACATTTGCCCGCAAGCCAAATTTCCCGGTAGATTGTCAAGAGTAAGGCTTTTCAAGGTGCAAGTCTACAATTTTTTGAGAGGTAACAATGAGCACAAATTATGATCTACTCCAGGATCTTTCAAACCGTTGGCACTGTTCTTTAAACCTTTACCGACCAAGGGCAAAGGAGTTCTCATACCATCTACTACACTTTGATCGGTAAAGGGTTAAACTCATTGCGGTTCTGCCAGTCAGGCTTTTCCAGTCACGCAAGACGACAATAATGCTAGCTCTATTTTCTTCTAGTAGAAAAGGACGGTACGTAGCATAGGCGTACGAGGTGGGGGTCCAGAGGGGCAAATGCCCCCAAATTTCGGGCAAGTGTGGTTTTTTGGGCAAATACAGGCGTGGATGACTTAAAAAAGTCATCAAATATTTTGCATTTGAAAATTATTTCCACACCACCGAGATTGGGCTTTTTCGGGCAGGAGTTCAATCCTTGCCCCCCCCCCCCCACTGCTGAAATCTCCCGTATGCCTATGGTATGTAGTAATAATTATTGGCACATCATAACACAACAAAATCCCCAGAAACCTTTCCAGATCAACTGGAAGCTAGTTTACGTATACACGTCTTAAACATAGGGCTCCAGCTTTCCGACCAGATCAACTGGAAAATATTTCAGGTTCATAAAAATGCTAATGTCCTATTACATTTCTCCGTATATAATGCCTCGTCTAAATTTAACAAAAGTGATTGGATTTCCAGCTCAACTGGAGAAAGAGTCCAAATATATTGAAAAATTGGTTAAAAATAGAATTTTCCCAGCTCAACTGGAATACCGGTGACTTTAGATATAGTAAATGATCAAATCCTTTGTATCTAGGTTTACACTATCATGTTTGGGCTTCAGCGCAGCACATCGTATACAACCGACATTTAGCTGTAGAGCCATGCACACCATAAACTACAATGTATGAACTCTATTGGTATTTATGCTTCGTCAAAAGATCCTTAACACGTTGACCGGCTACTACGAGTTAATTCCTAGTACAGCCAGTCATTTAACATGAAGTGTAGGCAGTCAATGTGTTAAATAATCTCTAACAATGTCGGTGACACTTACACGTAACAGACGACCAAAAAACAATGACAGCCCTACGTCACCCAACATGTCACAGAAGTTTGCCGCAGCAATTCACTCTATTAAAAAACTTAGTGTCCGAGAAAAGTCACATCGTAGTAAAACAAAGTACCTGCAGCAGATCAGCAAAATTAGGTTCTCTGAACTTTGGCAAAGGATTCAATTTTAAAACCTTCCAGTGTCAGCCTTCGTTACAACCGGAATGGAAGTAAGCATGATACACAATTTCCATCCACATCCAAACAACCAAACCCAGTTCCAAATACCAGTATGAACCAGCAGATAGACACTTCATTTACCAATACAGCCAAGAACATCGGCAGAGTTTGGTTTCTATTCTTGGGGGGGGGGGCTAAAAAACTTGGACTTTCGGCTAAAATAGTTTATGACCTTTTTAGTCATTCGATTGAAGTTTTGTTCGTGAAAAGCAAGCCATATTTTCGAGTCTGTGCCTTCTTTGGGGCTTAACCCTGGAAAAAGATACCATTTTTATGGTAAAAAAACCTGAATCTGGGCCTTCTTGGGGGGGTTTGAGCCCCCCCTAACCCCTGATAAACTCCGCCCATGAACATCACTGTGACTAATTACACCATTTATGCAGTTGAGTCCATGCATTGAGAAATAAATGGCATAGCTGATCTACAGAAAGACTGTCATTTATTTGTTGAATTGCATGTACTGCTGTCTGATTTAGCAGACACCAACCACACAGACTACAAAAGTTCGCTAGTAGGGCACATATAAATTATTACCTACTAGACTATAGTAAATGATTAAAAAAAGAAAATTACCTATGGTAACCAGACTTCCTTAACCAGAAGAAACTACGGCAAAAATTGTTTATCCTAGAGGCCGATTTTTATAGTGCAACCTGTGCACTTTGAAAACTATAACAAGCACTGTAAAGAATAGTTTGCTGAACTAAAATCGGTTCATGCAAAATAAATTTTCTCATTTTGTAAAGATATAAGTCGTCTGAAAAATTGATAATAACACTGGAGGAAGGCTTGCAAGGTTCCGAACAAGGGGAGACCCGCACTGGAAAATCCGGGCACAGCCCGTCCCGTTTATTCCTAAAAATGCAGGCCCAGCCTGTGCCTTTCCAGAGCTTGCCAAAAATGGGCGACATGAAGAAGGTAACAATACTTTGAGAGTTATGTCACAGAATGCAGCTCACAATCATTACAGCCTTGCTCCAGTTTGGCTTTGATATCACAAAAGCTCAGCACAAAAAAGTTGCAAAACTCGGCAGAGAAATCAAGAAATGAGAAATGTCCATGTAAAAAAACAATGCAGATATTTACAAAACAATGTATGCAACGTTACATTTGTTTAAACCGAAGCGTTGGTAGATAAACCAAAGTGGTGCCCCACCCCAGGAACACAAACCTCACACAGAGCAAGTGTCAACCAATGACGAAATACAGGCAACTACCGTAAAGCAGATAATGTAAGTACCGTACTTAGCATTCCGGAAAGAAATTTGAAAGCACAAAATCAGAATTTGGCTTAGATTGCAATTACAACAGCAAGTCAACCATGTTTCACATGAGCACACTTGCAGCAGTCAGCCAATCAGAAGCTTGCAGCAGTCAGCCAATCAGAAGCTTGCAGCAGTCAGCCAATCAGAAGCTTGCAGCAGTCAGCCAATCAGAAACTTGCAGCAGTCAGCCAATCAGAAGCTTCCTTTCAGTCGCTTCAGAAGCAAGCACAAAATAGACGACGAGATTGTGTATAAATGTATAGCAACAGCAAGTTCAGCGCACGCTCTTAACATCTGCAATAATTATTACAACTCTTGGTATCATATCCACCAAAGTATTATTCAGAAATGGAGAATATTCTTGCCTGATGTTAGCCAGAGGTATCTTACATACATGTACAGCAGGGCTGATTTTAAGGAATTTTTAGAACTGCACAACCCCTTCTTTTCCTTACCATCATCCATGGTAAATTACTTCAAATCGGAGGACAATGACCAGTTTTTGCTCATTTTAGCTGTACAGAAGCGCTTCTACAACTGCACAAATCCATTTAGAACCGCACATTTTGTATGTTAAAAAATGCCATGATGTACAGTGACTCCTTGAAATTGTTAAGTCAGAGAAGCATATTCATGATGGGATTCAGCAAGCCAGTTTCCACCACTTCAGCAAGAAACATGTGATATGAGAGATAGAGAGAAATCAGTAATCAAACAGAACTCCATGCAGTACCAAAATGCACTTAAATTATGAAGTCAGTGGCACAAAACACAAGCTTGCACATGAAAAAAATAATAGTTCACACCTGTGTGACTAACATGTTGTTCCACATAGCAGCTATATCAAACATGTGCTAATGAAGCTGCACCTGTAGGAGTAGTAGGTGGACGGCATATAATACAGCACGACGATCACCTCAGAAAAATGACAACAACAAGAGTGTCGCAGTTCTCCAGCGGAAAGCAGATTGAAAGCAAAAAAAGCGGAGGGAAATCTGAAATAAAAATGAAGTGTTTTTTAATATTCAAAGATTAGTATGTGACAGAAAAAACACTGAAACAACGCATAATATACTATTCTGTAAATTTCACTATGAATGTGTTGGACATCCCACAAGCACTGTGAACAAGGCTGTGCCCCACCATTTAAGTCCTAATAAAAACAACAAAAATCACAATAATAATAATAATTGATAAATAATTAAATATATAAAATTAATTTGTCAGATCGTGCCTTATATAATTAGGTTGCCGACTGACTGCTGCCACCGGCGACCCCTATGGAATCTATGTATCTATTCCAGCGTCTGTCCATATGCACACAATGACACAACACAATAGCATTCAGGGGTACTTTTATGCATGACACCGGTGGCGAAGACCAAGAACTATAGTAGCGATAGTTATTCTTCAGAACTTTTGTTAAAAGTAAGAAATGATTTTATAATAATAATAATAACAAATTATGTGATTTGGCATATTACTACATGGAGAAGATCTTCTATAGGTTGGTCGTCATTTTCTAATAGCGAATATTTTACCATAGTAAACTGGTTTACGACATTTAAAAACTGAGCACCTACCACAGCGATTCACCAAAACTTACCACAGTGATTCACCGAAACTTCCCGCAAGGGCGTGTTCTGTCATACTGATGCACAACGAATCAAGACTCGCATGGATGTCGTCATTACTACAGTTCTCTTGCAGCAGCGCTACAATCACAAGTTCTGAATTTGTCAACGTAAGAAGTAATTCAGCAGAAAATTGGCCTTTATTCACATCTCACAAGTACACATATGCATTGTCTGACACATCACTGTTCACTTACACATGAGAATACAAAATACAACGGCCATCGTCTATAGCAGAGGTGTCAAAGAGCTGGCCTGCGGGCCATTTCTGGCCCCCGGCGATTTTTTCCTGGCCCACGAAACCTTCCCTAAAGATGACAAAATTAGAGGATAAAAGTTAAAAAATTTATATTTTACAGTCAGTGCCAAATGCCGGAGCTCCCTCTCAGATAATCAGATCACTACCCGTACCCAAATTTGCTCTGGATCTTCGACACCCTGGCCCGCCACTTGTTGAAAGATGTTTACACTGGCCCGTCACTAAAAACGGTTTGACACCCCGGTCTATAACAACAGGCTGCAAACAACAGCATGTCCTGCAACACGCGTTGCAAACAGCATGTCACCCTCGAGCAACACGCATTGCAAACAGCATACCACCCTCGAGCAACACGCATTGCAAACAGCATACCACCCTCGAGCAACACGCATTGCAAACAGCATACCACCCTCGAGCAACACGTGCTGCAAAAAGCATACCACCCTCGAGCAACACGCATTGCAAACAGCATACCACCCTCGAGCAACACGCATTGCAAACAGCATACCACCCTCGAGCAACACATGTTGCAAAAAGCATACCACCCTCGAGCAACACGCGTTGCAAACAGCATGTCACCCTCGAGCAACACGCATTGCAAACAGCATACCACCCTCGAGCAACACGCGTTGCAAACAGCATGTCACCCTCGAGCAACACGCATTGCAAACAGCATACCACCCTCGAGCAACACGTGCTGCAAAAAGCATACCACCCTCGAGCAACACGCGTTGCAAACAGCATGTCACCCTCGAGCAACACGCATTGCAAACAGCATACCACCCTCGAGCAACACGTGCTGCAAAAAGCATGTCACCCTCGAGCAACACGTGCTGCAAAAAGCATGTCACCCTCGAGCAAGACCTGTTGCAAATAGTGCATGCGATTGATACTCTAAGAATGATATCATATGGTCTAAAACTATCATGCACAGGCCGATATCTGGAGAGCATATTACACAGTATACATCATCAAACATCCATAGGATGTAGGTTCTCAATATATTACATGTAGATAACCAAAACCATTTTGTCATCTGTCTGGAAAGGAAAAAAGTTTACTATTTTCCCCAAAATATTTATCCTGGAGTCAAAATTTTACAAAATTAGTAGTCAAAGCTTGATATTAACTTGCTTCTGTACTGCAACTTTCACCTAAATAATATTGTCTCATACATTTATTACTGATGCTGAGCTTGCCTAAGGTTGCCAGAAAACACATGTAAGACTGTAAGTTGTATAATACCTGGTGTGTTCACGTATGAAAATCCCATCTGGGCCGAATGAATTGGAGCCGATTTCGTTCTGCCCAGCATTTGTTTGCCCTGCAAATTCATGCGCCAAATGTTAACAACAGATGCAACAAGAGATCCCAGCAATAAAACTCAGTATCACATTCTGATTTTCATGATCAGGAAGGAGGAGAGAGATAAACGGCAACAAAATTTGAGAAGTAACCGATCTCAAGAGACGCGGTTCATTGCCTGTCACGCCTCAAGATCGACGACTCAGTCTTAACCCTTTAATACTGGAGGCTATAGGATTTCCCATACCATTTACTACTAGTGAAATGTGTCCAATAAGATCATGGTACTGTCATGTTTCAATGTTATGTGTACACTGTAATTTCTCAATTTATCGAAACAGCTATGAAACTTCAAGAAGAGAAATGCTGCATATTAATAGCACAACAGTTCATATAAGTGTAAATTACTTAACAACGCAATAATATGGTCCATGCATGCACGTACCTCAAGCAGAGACTGCTCTCCAGGTAGAAACGACAATTCATTCTGGTACTGCAGGTGGTGACATGAAGCATCTGCTGAGTCGAGATGCTGGCCTGGGAGGATAAGAGCATTCGGGAGGCAGGAGGATGGACGAGGGCCCACTGCCCCAAATGACCAGCTGGGTTGGCCTGGACTCGATAGGATCTGCTGCCCTCTAAGGGCCCTCCGTTCAACATGCGGTGCTCCTGGTGCCTGCAGAGCATTTCCAACGCTAAAACAGATCATCAGACAACAGACATTTTATACTACACAGAAATCTAAATCTATATCACCGAGCAGCTGAGAGAGCAGTCGATATTATAGAGAAGGCAACAAATTGACTGAATAAAATTATTTTAAGAAATTAGACTGAAATCATAGGATTAGCGTTTCGGCTGAAGGGGCAGTATAACAAGTGCACATAAAAACATATATGAAAAAACACTGATATCAATGGTTGAGATTAGACAAAAATCATTTCAACACAGTAAGAGGTATGTCATGATGACAGTGCAATGTAAAGGAAACCTGGCTGACCTCAAACGCTGCCACTCTAAGTTCTGCTTTTGAATGGCATGCAGATGGAAACATCTGTATATCTGCTGCTTCCATGAAGTCATCTTCTTCTTCTGTTCTTTGTTAAACGCCTGTACAAACAAAACGATATTTCAACTGATTACTCATTCTGATAATAAAAAAAACTTCCAATTTCAAAATGTCAAAGTTCTTTAACATACAAAAATTGAGCGAAAACTTGTTAACAGAAGAACATTCAAAGGTTCATAGTCAAGAGCAGAAAACTTCTGTGAGGGGCAGGGGATGATCTACCAAAGGGATGAGAAGAACACCCACCATGTGGAGCCGATTGGAGGGAACTATGACCAGAAATAGATGAGGCAAACATACATGGGGGGGAATCTGAAATAGGATGGAGCAGTTCAAGCTTGGCAAATTCGTACAATAGTCAGAATCCTATATTCAAAGAATTGAGGCATAGGTAACGAGTACAAAGCGTCTTGTACAATTGTACAATGTACATAGGCAGAGATATGACCAAATTTTGGGATGTCATGTAGCAGAAGCATTTAGAAGAGACTGAACTCTCCTCTTACCAGACTCACTTCGACAATAGATTGCTTTGCCAAGAATGTCAAGCCTTTGTTAGTGTCCTGTTGTAGTAGGCCACTAAATATAAACTAAAGTAGATTGTATTTGTGTGTAAAGCCTCTCTTAGCTGAAATATCCTTCTCCTATTCTTCAAGCACAGCAAATAAGGGCTTTGTAGGAAACTGGTAAAGATACATCAATGATATATGAACATAATTCAGATTTGACATTTAATTCTGGACAATTTTTTTTAGTGGATCCTTGGAAATTGTTCTAATGTTATAGAATGCATAATTACTTGATGACTCAGCGATCTGTCGAGTAGTTGGAGATATCCACCAACGCATTCTCCATCTGCACGAGCACCAACCAACAGCTGAGTACAGACTACAATAGACATAGAACAAAACAAGTGTGTAAACAAGATACGGAAAATTAAGGCAGTGAGGTAAGGAAAATCAAGGTGATAAGGTAAAAATCATGTAACAAGGTACGGCAAACTAAACCAATGATCATGCACAAACAAACAAAAATCCTGACAAGGCCAGTCCATTGAGACAGACACACAGTCTATTGAGACAGAGACACAGTCTATTGACGACAAATATTTGAAAACATAACAAACAGGCTCTTACAGATATTTCTTGCATATGTTGCTACAGTGTGGCTAGAGAAATGTAGAGTGAAGCACAGAATAACATCATTCAGGTGTGAACTCCTAATACCAAGGCCAGCTATATAGCATTCACAATTTCACACTCATGGACACGAATGATCACACCAATTTTGGGGCGCGGTGGCGTAGTGGTGGCATCGTTGGCTTGGAGCCGGAAGGTTCGAATCCACCTCGCCGCATAAGGACCTTGGGCAAGTCCTTCACTTACAATTGCTCAGCGCTTCGGCGTGAAACTATGATGCAGTGTCCGCTCTGCATTCGGGAGCGCCTCTGAGTAGAAAGAGCTTGAAGGGGCGCTATAACAAGTGCACATACAAACAAATAAAAAAACATAACTAATAACAAAAACACCCACGATAGACCCACCATCAGCCTGAGTGATCTTTAGCCACCAAACATCTCTACTGCATACCCACGAATCAGCGTGCAGCGCCTACCTTTCCCAAGCAGTCGAGTCATCTGTCCAGGCAAATCTCCTTCAGCAATGCTGTCTGCCTCTGAAACCAAGTTTGATTCCTCATTCTCTTTTGTTGTTGACATGGCTGACGTCTTGTTTGAGCCAACAACAGATGGAACCGTGTTTGTCTCCTCTGGCGTTAAAGACTTGGACGATTCTTCACACTGCTTCAGAGGCGTTCTCAGCATTTGCATCATCTCAGAAATTGTCTCTCTTATGTTGCCTGTGCCCATCAGGTTCTGCAGGAAACAGTCATCAATGTTCAGTCATCAACAGTCATCAATGTTCAGTCATCAACAGTCATCAATGCTCAGTTATCAATAGTCATCAATGCTCAGTCATCAACAGTCATCAATGCTCAGTCATCAACAGTCATCAATGTTCAGTCATCAACAGTCATCAATGCTCAGTCATCAACAGTCATCAATGCTCAGTCATCAACAGTCATCAATGTTCAGTCATTAACAGTCATCAATGTTAAGTCATCAACAGTCATCAATGCTCAGTTATCAATAGTCATCAATGCTCAGTCATCAACAGTCATCAATGCTCAGTCATCAACAGTCATCAATGTTCAGTCATCAACAGTCATCAATGTTCAGTCATCAACAGTCATCAACTGTCATCATCAATGTTCAGTCATCAACAGTCATCAACTGTCGTCATCAATGTTCAGTCATCAACTGTCATCAACTGTCGTCATCAATGTTCAGTCATCAACTGTCATCAACTGTCGTCATCAACAGTCATCAATGTTCAGTCATCAACGGTCATCAATGTTCAGTCATCAACTGTCATCAATGTTCAGTCATCAACAGTCGTTAAAAACGAGTCAGCAAGTGACTAAGTAGAAGAAGAGCGGTACCTTAACCTAGTCCTAAGGCAGTCATCAGTATGAAGCTTCAGTAACTTAATTTTCTTAGCTACGGTATATGATGGATTGAGGGTGAAAGCCAGTCCTCTCCCTCACCGTCTCATCTTCCCACAAACAGAGTAATATCTGTGCACTCATTGCATCTGTGTTTGAAAGGGGAAAGTGGAACATAAATTTATGTCAAAACAAGCTTTTGGCCTCGGTGGCGATTTGAACGTCTGCCCACTCAATTGAAATCCCAGCATGCAAACCACAACACTATATTGAGTATCACAAGGTTAAGAAGTAGACATAAAATATTGTGGTAAGGGTGAGCCCCATGTGATTATCTACAATTCTACATGCATCTTGTTTATTTAAAATCTTAGCTATGTAGTAACGATGGTCCCTTCAACTTAAATAAGCGAAGTTTTACCTTAAACCCATTAACCAGCCCTTGTAAAGTATGATGCAAAGCTAAACTGGAACCTCCTTAAGGTTCTATTAATTAGCACTGCTGATAGGTATCACATCACTGCTTTACACTGAGATTAAGCTATGAAGCAATCATTTTCCAAAGCGACTGACTTAAATATGTGATCCATATACCTCCCATATTACATGTATACACGAATCCATGCTATAAAGAGCCTGTATATTATAAAAAAAGGCAGAAGAGTCTGGTGTACCTCATATAAGCTACTAAACTATAAATTTGTGTGAATTTTTACCAGACCTTTTCTAGCGACCGAAGTGTTTCTTGGCGACTATTAAGCTTCTGAATGCTTAGAATAATCTTGTTGCGTGCACCTTTCGTGACATTCTGTACGTAAAACACAAAGCAATACGTTTCTGTATTAATTTACATTATGATTCACGTGCATGAGTCTGACAAGTCAGCTGAAACATATCAAACTAAGTACATCTGTGACTCGAGATGATTCTAGATAGGAAATAGTACTAGCATCAATAATGCAAAAACAGTTTCATAACCATTGCAAAACAGAATGTGATGCATCACAATTTAGTCAATTTTGTATCTCTAGAGACAAACTAGAAATATCTTGCTCAGTTATAAAACAAGCTTAAAGTGATTTCATTTACTTGCTACATCAAGCAGCTCATATATATGGTCAGCATGGTCAAGTGCTGGACTACACAGCGCGCACATTTCGAAAAAAGTCATTTGGCCCAACGAAAATGTCCGGAACCAAGAAAACATAAGTTCTGAAAGCCATGCAACCCTTGTTTAGTGTTTACTCCAGAAGACAAGCTCAAGGCCAACAGTTGAATGTCACTGAGTCAACTCAGTGGCGTAGTCAAGGGGGGTTTGGGGGATAAAACCACCCCACTGGCTTAGGGAAAAACTTTTTTTTAAAGGTTATTTGTCCAATTATATAAGAAAAAGCAAGCATCCGGGTATATTAACCCCCCCCCCATCAGAAATTCCTGGCTCCGCCACTGAGTGAACTACTTAAAAAAATACATATAGTGGTATCAAAAACTCTTACTTTTTCCTCCAACCGCTCCTCTGTTAGGCTCAGCATTTCATCGTATGTAATGTTCTGGAAAAGATGTGCGTACTTGTGCAGTCGAAGACTTTTAAGCCACAACGATACCTCTGAAAATGAAGTTCAGCATTTTAACTGGACTGGTAAAATATGAAGGAACTCACTATTCACATGGTCATAATTTTTATATAAAATACAGATAATCATCATATATACCATTACACTGAAATGTAAAGTTCAAGTCCTTGGCCTCTCTCTTCCTCTGTTCCGTAAATGCCTGAAGACTATACTATTTGTTAGAGGGAGCGCAGACTTGGGTTGGGAGCGCTACTGAATCTGTGAGCGGCGCTTTATAAATGTTCAATTACAATTACTGTTTGATTTTTAGCTTTTAAATGAGTTGCAAAAGCATAGCAAAATATTGTAATTTATGAATATTCTGATTAACATATTGACCGCCTACACGCCATGTTAAATGACTGGCTGTACTACGAGCTAACTCGTAGTAGGTGGTCAACGTGTTAAATAACAAGCTGAAAAAATTTCAGATTTCTACTACCACGCATTCCAGTTTCATCTTCGGTCTGGGACCGTCTCCGTTCGTCCAGATGAAGTTCCCCCATGCCGCTCCCACCACTTCCCGACGATGTAATGCTGCTCTGCGGGGAGAGTGGGGCGTGCAGGGAGTCAGGGTTGTTGACAAGTAGATGCATTCTGCTTCCTCCAGGCGCTGGATGGAGATGTCGGTTCAGCCAGTCGGTAACGGTACTCGGAGCGTTGCTACCGACGACAGAGGGTTGCGGCTGGAAGAGCAGCTTCGGATGATGAGGATGATCCAACTGGACCATGCACTTATCTATAATATAGTCAAACAACCATAGTTGTAAAAAAAAAATTTGTTTTTTGTTCTTCTCGAAAAAAGTCCGTTTTTTCTGTGACCAAATTTTTTGATTTACTGTCTGCAATTATTTGTCTGAATGTTATTTTTTGCGATATCTCTTACGCTGTCTCCGTATTTTCAAGGATTCCACTAATTCAGATCACTGTTTGACTGTTCTACTTAGTGTAAGCTGTGCTATTTATTTGTGACTTTCTGGGTTTTTCCGGTTATTTTTCTCGAATAAAATGACGTTTTCCCCGGGTTTTTTTCTGTTTCCATTTTTCTTTACATCTGTACAAACAACCTCTCTCAACCACTGATACTCAACCAATAAACCAAAACCATTTAAGCCAAACAACCAATCTCTCTTTGAGCCACTCTTGCTCAACCAAAAATCCGAATGAACCAAAATCAACAGACTAATCCAACATATTTATCCTCTCATAAGAAATCTCTCTTAATGTTCAGCAGATACTAGTGCTGTGATAAAACACCCAGACATAAGCTATATGGTACTAAATCACAGTCACTGATTGCCAACAGTTTTTCAGTTGCATACATGTATACGGATGGTGAACGAAAATGCTGTCCGAAAAATGAATATGAACAAAATTGCTGAAAAGAACAGCTCTAGGTAGGAATACCAGAGTAAACTTATTGACACCAAAATTGTTTGTGGTATCCGATTTCATGGTCCCAGTTTACTAAACAAATAGATAAGTAAGTAAGTATAAGAAGGATGCAAGTAAGTAGGCAAAAATAAAGTATGTAAGTAAAAGAAGCTCCAAGTAAGTAAATAAAATAAGCAAGCAAGATAGTAAAAGAAGGAAGCAAGTGAGTAAGTAAAAGAAAGAAGCAACATCCATACACTTGAAAGTTATAATGAGATATCACAAACTAAAAATTAAATCAAGCTACAGACACTAGACAAGCAGATTCTCACCAAGCGAGCGCGCCGACTCCACTGGTGTTCTCGTGAGCAAGGCGTGTGGCTCCACCAAACGCCCTGCGCCGCTGCTCGGTTGAATCAGCGCAGAATGCGATGAGACGTCCGCCAGTGGTGCCGAGGTAGACGACTTCAACGGTCTTCCGATTGCTATGGTGCTCACAACAGACGACGGACTCCGGTCGACCTCCGAGAAACCCGAGTCGCGTCCGCTCGACGCGAGCGTCCACTGATTCAGGGAACCATGATTCAGGGAACCATGATTCAGGGAACCAGTCGTTGACCAATTTCCCAGCAGGCCTAGGCTCGCGAACGAATCGAGATCTGGAGCGCATTCACGCACGTTGATACCACCATCCACGTTCAGAGACGTTGGTGGTAGAGAAACAGATGCGCTTGCCACCGCATGTTGACTGCTTGAAGCTACTACTACAGCCGTGGCGTTGTTTGGTGCCAGAGGTGGGGATCCAGATGCCAGATTTGAACCCCCTAGGTTGTTGGACTGCGCCTCGCTCAGTCCATGCTGCCATATACTGACTAGAGGAAGGTCCTTGCGAGAGAACGCTGGATGGAGAATAAGGTACGAGAGAATGTGACGGCACTCGTCGAGGTGGATGCCGTGCTTTATCGAGTGCGCCATCACCTTTGGAATGATGCGAAGGTATTCCAGTTTTGCCTTGTCGTTTCCCGCTTGCAGCAGCGGCAAAGTCTTAAGTAGCTGCGCTAGGACAACCGGTTTTGACTCCTGTTTACACAAACTGCTGATAAACTCTGGAAACAGATAAAACAAACAGGTATTACACAACAGAAGAAGAAATGCCACGAGATGCCATCAAACACAAACAAGCAATTTCATATATTCCATATTATTTCTGCAAACATACAACTGTCATTTACAAACTTGTTAAGGTTATCAAACCTCTGCATGTGACTATGGATATTGAAGGGGTTGGAGATAATGTCATAAAGAGTGACTATGACAAAAATCCCTAAAATATTACGAAAAGGTTAAACTGGACATATATGTGAATGATACTGTGGATTGAACTCAACTTATTACCACTTCATCTTTAGCTGTGGCTGGGCCGAGAGCACCTCTGAGTAGACTTCTTAAGGGGTGCTGCATAGACTTTTGAAATGAATGAATTCATGAATGAAACCACATGTTTCTATCACTATGTAGTATGTACATTAATTTATTTTTTGTATTTAAATCTCATCCATCTCAGTATTGCTCGATACTACTTGTAAACCTAAAAAGTGGAAATAAGCTGCTTACAGAAAAACGACAAACCATACAATGTAACCTAATACAGTATATAAATACGCAAATCATTCAAATTTATAGCAAATAAGACGCCACCAACCTGGATTATTTGCCTGCTTTTCATGCTGCTCCAAATCCAAATCAACGCAGGATTCGAACATTTGCTTGAAAACCTGGGCGAGAAATTTTGTCTGGATGGACGAAATCTGACGTAGAAGCGAGCAGAGCAAAACTATCTGCTCGCATTCATTCCACGCTTTGAACCACTCCAATACAGTCGACACCTGGTCGGGAAATTGTGTTGCCATGGTAATCTTATGGCAGACAGTAAGTATGAAAATTATTCGGTTCAAGAAAACTTCGTTCTTGGAATGTTCAGAATGCTGGTATAATAGTCTCTCTGAAGACTGTTCGTTTCTAAGCTAACTCCAGCAAGCTAATTTTGATTCCCGAAAATTGTTGATTAATTACAGGTTGAGGTGTCACCTTGCAACAATTATTTTTACTTCCTGATAGCATCAACAGATTCAACAGATTGCAGAAATTCAAAACAGACGTCCTGAATACTTAGACGGATCGATTTTCGAATAAGCATGATTTCCATCCAGCAGAATCATTCACGAAAGATCCAAATATTGAAGACCTTTCAAACCAATTTATTTATCAACAAAATGAAATGACCCTCTCCGTTTCTCATATATGCAAGCTCTCAAAAAAGCAGAAACAGGTTCCTTTAGGATATTGTAAACATAAGGTTAGTCAGCAGACACACGATGCAGTTGATTTCCGATAGCATCCAAATTTGCACTTCTGAGCAGGAGATGTATTTCATTTGCCACGCGATGTTTCAGAAACGTAAAGAGACCACAAACAGAATAAAAAGCTAAACGTCAGTGAAAAGTTGACAATTTAAAGGCAAAGTCCAGCATTACCCTTGGTTAAGAATCTACAACAAAAATACAACTTGTATCAATACATTAAACTTTGACCCAAAACAAGGGGATCCAATAAACTCAATAAGCAAGTAACAGCAGAAAGTGGTATCAGCTGGTAGGAAAATTGTAGCGGTCGGGTCTAGTCTACAACCTAGTAATTTTACCTAGTTATGCTATACGAATAATTTTTTTATTACATTAACTGAAAATAACAGAGCACAGAGGTTAAGAAAATTATTTAAAAGCATAAATTGAACAGTCGTCGTAAGTATTAAATTGAAATACAATATATCACCTACTGGGTTTGAGGGCGCTGCAGAAATCTCGAGATAACGAAACTAATAAGCACACTGCAATAAACATCCACATTGTCTACTAGACTGTGACGTGTTCCTATTGAAAGTTGGAGTGTTGTAAGTTGACAGAATGACTATATGGTTACCGTTACATCAACACGTTGATATGATAACGCTCATGAGTCATGAAACGATTCGAAACACATACCACTAACTCGGACCAGTTGGATGACAAAAAAAACGGCATGAAAAAAGTAAACACCCGTATGGCAATGCCAATGTTTAAAGTACTGTATCCAAAAAGCAGCAGAAAATTATACAACTGAAAAATACAGCACACGAAAAACTGACACTTCAATTAACGACATCTGTCTTTAGAATTTTAACCTGGTTTTAATTTTAAAACGCCCGACGCAATAATTTACACCCACCCATGTACAGACCATAACACGGACTTACGATGCGTAAATTTCATGTGCGCGTAAAGCAATGACGTAACAGAAACTTGTGCATAAATTAATAGAGCGATTTCCCTATTTATGGCATTTTACAGGTAAGTAAGCCTGCGCCTTAAGCAGATGGGAATTTCCGTCAAGTAGGAAGCACCACATACATGAAACTCATTGATATACGTAGAATAGACATTATGTTATATAAATTAACAATCTTGAATTTCTCTAATTTGCCAAAGACAAATGCGGAACATCGCCTTAAACCAAAGTCGTAGACTTTAAGATCTTTGCTTAAACAACTTTTACACCCTCAGCAAAATAATGCTGCAAATCAGAAACAAGCGACTGTATGCCTATATAAAACGTGTTCACAATTTCATGTCCTCACTAGACACTTTTTACTCTGCAAAATATTTCAGTCCTCTCTTAGGGTTTTCGTGACATTTTATTTTGCACAACTTTAAAAAAATACTGTCAGTGTAGGCCTGTTGATATGTAACCGTTTCCAAACTTTTGTTTCCTCCCAACAATATTCTCAATCTCGAAGCAGTGCCGATTTATGTAGCCTGTTTTCAAGAATCTAATGAGAATGAATCGATGTGTGGATCAAATTCTTGTATAGCGCAAGAACAATTGCGGAGTCTGGAAATCGATTGGCTGTTGCTGAGAAGATGGCGGATGCGGAGCTGGTGTGTGTTATGTGTGAATATATTATCAGCGAGAATCTGCTGTGAACTAATGATGCTGTGAAGAATTAAAATTAAATATATTAAATGTAAAATGATCTCGTCGCCGAACTGCGTGTCTCATCGATTATTTTAAGCAGGAAAAGGCGTGTTAATGCCGCAACATTGGGTTGTTCAGCCGTCCCCATTGGAGCTAACCCGCTCTTCCGACTGCAGCAGACGGAGCAAACGCTATTTATGGTTACCGATGCTGTCAGTCGGTTTACAAGGTCGTCGCTTTTGATATCGCGATTATTGTACGGGAACACAGTGCATTGACATCGAACGGTCGCGAAATCGGACGCAGCGTTCTCCTGTAAAGATCGTGAGTTATTTGTTGAAATAATGTGTCGTCTGCAGTCAGTGGCGTCTTATGTTTGTCACATCGTCGACTGATACATGTGCTTACAACGCCGTACATCACGAAAAAGAATTGATTGGATTAGCTGTTGTTTAATCAATAAATAGTGCCTAGATTTGATGGTAACTTGTCCAGTTTGTCCTTGTCTGTGTCATGAACTGTTCACCACACTATCTATTTAATGAACACCCTACCCCTCTTTTGTTATTTCCAGTGTTGGTAATAGTGAGAGGTAGAAGTGTTGAACTCGTAGTCTCTCACCGATTCATATACTCCCTGTGTCTCAGCTATAGATGGTCTCCGTCCTAGGTTATGCAAATTCTGCGTTCTACCCATCTCATCGTTTAGCCACCTTTTTTCACCATTTGCCTTTAGCTTTTATATGTAAAACACCTTTTTAGGCTTTTCCATTGGGAGCCTAAGCCCCACGTATTTCAGGAAATCTTGCTCTACTACATCCAATGTATTATCTTCCTTTTTCTCTCGTTGTAGGACTCGTAGCCACAATCTACCTTCGCAGATCTGCTTTCTCTCTGGTCTTTGGGCAACCGAATATAGTTTTTAGCTTGTAATCGTTGCACGGTTATTCTGACTTGCACAGTACTTGTGAATGAATTGGTGCACTTCACTTAGCTTTTAAGTATATATAGTGCCATAGAAATTTCACAGCTATTTTACCATTGTTAAAAACCTGTAGCATCAACACTAACAGAGAAATCTCCTGTTTAAGGAATTAGAGTTATCTTATATGGAAATAAGAGCAAGCTATAGAATCTAAGTTCTTCAGTTGTGACCGTTTGATAGTCTTGTGTAGTTAGTGCTAAAAGTGTAAAAAAAGTGCCTGGACATCCCTTTTCCTTTCAAGGCCTAATTATAACTGACAGGACAACATTCAGAGGTGAAAATAAGTGCTTGGACAGTGGACACTGTCCACAATTGTCCAGTAACACTTTTAGCCCTGTGCATACAGTATAACATGTTATAATATTGCATCACATTTCAGTGAAGTATTATTTATGCATCTGCAGGAGATAATTTGCAGTTCAGTAGTTTAATTGGTGACATATCCCGCATGCATGTTAGCTGCTTTGTAAGTGAAAAGCATCCTTGTAATGGCATGCCTTTGTTATGGTGCAATATAAATTGCCGTTATTATTATTATTATTATTAAATTATTATTTTTCACCCAAGGTATATATTTTCCCTCAGGTTTTTAAAAGCTATTCTAAGATTAAAATTTTGGAACTACCGAGCCTTGTCCCCCCACTGAAGACCACAAACATGCCCCTGAAGGCCACAGCATTATTATTATTATAATTATTATTATTATTATTATTATTATATTATATTATATCTCAAGTGATCAGTTTTTCCATCATAAATTTTGCATTGATCGTCTTTTCGTCTTTTCTTACAGAGCTCTGCAGATGCTGCAGTGTTGTTGACTGATGCTCGGTGCCAGCCTATCTTCAGACAAAAGACAGAACTCTATGGCACATCGATTCAACAAACGGTCTGACTCCGCAACCTCTGCTACCAACCGGGGGTTACCATTGGAAGGAACGCCGAATCAGAAAGAGGACGACAGTCCGCACGGCTTCATTTATAAAAAGGTATATTGCTATTAGCCAGTCAACCGTTGAGACTTGCAGAGAATGAAGCTTTAAAAAATGGCAAATTCTTCTACTTGTGATGAAAGTGTTTGAAGTGTTTTTACTTTCATTCATTCATTCAGAGCATTTATATAGCGCCCCTTCAAGAAACTACTCAGAGGCGCTCCCAGCTCAACCACGACCAAAGAAAGAAGACTTGAGAGACTTGTAGAACCCAGCCGGATGGACCTCAAGTAGAGAGTGAAGCATAACCGGGTGTCACCTGATGCTTTCACATTTTATTCGGTGTCTGAGAAAGCCAAGTTCTCTAATTCATCAGGACTTTATCCTTTAGCGACAGGCTGCATTTGTTTCCCAGTCACTTTTTTACATGCAGGCTCTTTACACAGTGACTGCTTTTTGCACCTAAACATACTTCTAGTCATGCTACTCTTCACTACACTCTACTTCTTCCTTCGTCTTGCTGTATCCATAGGCTCTCATCTTGTTCAATACACTAAGCTTCTCATAAAAATTTTTATGAGGTGAGCGATCGACTGCTCACCTTGGCCATTCGCATAGGTTATCATGAGCATAGGTTGTCATGAGCATAGGTTGTCATGAGCATAGGTTATCATGAGCATAGGTTATCATGAGGATATGTTGACATGAGCATAGGTTATCATGAGCATAGGTTGGCATGAGCATAGGTTGGCATGAGCATAGGTTATCATGAGCATAGGTTATCATGAGCATAGGTTATCATGAGCATATAGGCTGGCATGAGCATAGGTTATCATGAGCATAGGTTATCATGAGCATAGGTTATCATGAGCATAGGTTATCATGAGCATAGGTTATCATGAGCATAGGTTATCATGAGCATAGGCTGGCATGAGCATAGGTTATCATGAGCATAGGTTATCATGAGCATAGGTTATCATGAGCATAGGTTATCATGAGCATAGGTTATCATGAGCATAGGTTATCATGAGCATAGGTTATCATGAGCATAGGTTATCATGAGCATAGGTTGGCATGAGCATAGGTTGTCATGAGTGGTTAATTGCTCACCTAGCCAAAAGGGGTTAAAACTCTTGACCACAGCTTTACAAAGATTGTGATGCAATTCTCAGCACATTTTTTACTGAGAGTGGTTTCACATGAAAAACTGACTGAGCTGTGGAAGTGAAGGCAAGCAAACAAATCAAAGAACTACAATGTATCACAGTTGGTGAATATCACCTATAGCAACCTCTCGAGGCTAACAGTGCCAATACCTGCAAGAGAATGTCAACTGATCCTTGAGTGCACATCCTGGTTATATAGCCTACCCCAATACTTTCCATTAAAAATGGTCAAAAGCGTGTTTCACTGTGTAAACCGTTTTGATTACCTATGCATACGGTATTAAATGGACTGTCAATCCAAAGTATATAGTTGTGGCATTGATAATTTAGGGAAGGCATTCTGATACATGTAAATAAAGATTTATGCTGTGTGTGCTTAGATCCTCTACATGTAAGCACATACAACATAAATCTGATGGTTATTTCACAAACTTGTAAAGACTGTTTTTCTGTGGGCACCAAGGGATATGGTTTTACTCTTTTGGGTTGACCGGGCAAAAGGCTTTAATATTGACATCGTATATAGAGGCATCGTAATTCTTATGGCTATTGTTGCATATTGTTATAGGGTTTAAATATTGAAAGTCTGACTGATTTACTGAGGGAATGGATGTCAAGTAACATTATCTGGTAGACTTTTATTGTTATTATTGATTATTATTAATTTGAAAATTCTGTGGCACCTGATGCACAAGGTGGCAGCTGGTGGTAGGCTGATTAGCTGAGAATAGATGATTTATGTTTCTAATCAAGTACTGTAAATATTGTAGAGCTTCCCTGCTTCCTTTAATTTGCAGTAATTGCAATTCATGTAATTCCACGTGTATTAGCTTTTACCACAGATAGTTTGTTTTCTCACAGCTCTCCTTTCTTTATAGGGCTCTTGAAATATGCTTTGCAAATATTCAGATTTTAATAATGCTTTCGAGTTAGATTCGCTTGAATGCCAGTTAGATATATTATTCCAGAGAAATTGGATTACAATTCCAGTTAGATTTGCTTACTTCAGCCACACTAGCTTCGTACATTTGAATTTATTTATAAATGCCGGTTTATTCGCTAACTAGTGCCAAGTACATAATTATAATATTAAACATGTTTGGATTTTAAGATCTCTCTAGGGTTAAATGGAAGTTATGAAATATCAATGATAATTAATGAATGCATTTTGTAGAAGTTTACGTTAAATCTGAACACAGGAAAATGTTCTACTTTTGGTAATGGGGTTAAAATGACTATACTCGTCACTTCAATGACTCTTCAAGACGCGGGAAGTTATGAAGTTTAAGCAATATTGATTGCATTTTAGGGCATGTTGCTACACCTGAACACAGGCAATTGTTCTACTTTTGATGATGGGATTAAAATTGAAACATTAAGAGACTTAACAATCGAATAACTGTACAAGCTTTGGATAGATCTAATTATTATTGTAGATTAATTCATATGCTTTTGTTAGAGCTCTGCAGTTTACGTTATGACTTTGTTATGACATGTCTGTGCAGTATAATTCAGTTTATTAACGTTTCTGCAGTAATTACTCATTTATTCTGTGGCAACCATGTTATTTGTGCTGGCTATGTTTGCTCTTCCTGGCAATAATTATGATTTATCGCAGGGTCACCAGGTTCTTTCCGTATAGTGGTCGCCCAGGCATCAGGGTCTTTGTTGTTTTGCGTTTGAGACGATTGTGTGTACGCGCACCATGGTGACGTGGCGACGACGAGTACTTTTCCATGCCATTGTTCTGCGACTTGACGCCGACACCAGTTCCATTGTTGAGCTGACTTCGTATTACGGTTACTGTGACAGAGCTTTGTCATGGTGCGACTACCTGCTTTGGTGCTGTGCCATTCAGTTGTAGTATGAGTGCGAAATTCCCGGTGACGCACCACCTCTTTATTGGTGACGCTGGTAGAATTCGGGGGTTGCGTTGTGATTGTTCAGTTATGGTGCTCTGTCGTTGTTCGCTGGTGTGCTAGACTTTCTGGTGCCATATATGCGCTGGTGCCATGTATGCGCTGGTGCCATGTATGCGCTGGTGCCATGTATGCGCTGGTGCCATGTATGCGCTGGTGCCATGTATGCGCTGGTGCCATGTATGCGCTGGTGCCATGTATGCGCTGGTGCCATGTATGCGCTGGTGCCATGTATGCGCTGGTGCCATTGCTGCTGTGCTCCACCATCTTTTCTAAAGAGTCGTGTGCAGCATTTTTCACGAAGTCTAAATCGATTCATGGCGTTTATGTCTCTTGTGCTGACAGAGACATGCCTCGCTTTGTCAGCGGCGTGCTGCTGCTGCTGCTGGTGGTGGTGGTGGCACTGCATTCGCATTACAGGTCATTTCAGCGATTGATTTGAATTCCTCAAAAGCTGTTGGATGCCGGACCACGGCAGCATTAGCCGTATCCTGTCCAATTGACATTTGCTGGAGAACCCTTTTGTGTTGACGACGGGTTAGCAGGATCTGATTCGTCCATTGTAGATAATCGGCTGCCACCGCCGCCGTGTCGTGGTTGCCAACCCTTCGGCCATTCGGTGCTGAATAATTGACACACATCGCATAAATAATGTGGCCTGGCTGGCACTGGATCTTCAGAATTTTGCTGCTCTCGTTGCCTGAAGTAAGAAGTTAATTGGCCATCGATTGTCTGTCTATGTCATCAGGAGTAGTCCTCGGAAAGCTTTGTTCTGGTGCAGAAAGGTTCTCTCATTGAGCACAGATTTGATCGTAAGAAGGGAAGAAGACATTTGCACATGCACCTGATTTTGCTCTCGGCATTGTCCAAGATGTTGAGTATACCGGTACTAAATAGTCACTGTCCGAGATACCGTAATACAGTATTACTGACTGAGCAGTCATTGTCCAAGGTATTGAGTATGTAATACGGTATTACTAAATAGTCATTGTCCAAGATACTGTAATACGGTATTACTGACTGAGCAGTCATTGTCCAAGATATTGAGTATGTACCGGTAATACGGTATTACTGACTGAGCAGTCATTGTCCAAGATATTGAGTATGTAATGCGGTATTACTAAATAGTCATTGTCCAAGATACTGTAATACGGTACTACTGACTGAGCAGTCATTGTCCAAGATATTGAGTAGGTATGTACCGGTAATACGGTATTACTGACTGAGCAGTCATTGTCCAAGATATTGAGTGTGTAATATGGTATTACTAAATAGTCATTGTCCAAGATACTGTAATACGGTACTACTGACTGAGCAGTGAGCAGTCATTGTCCAAGATATTGAGTATGTACCAGTAATACAGTATTACTAACTGAGCAGTCATTGTCCAAGATATTGACTATGGTATGTAATATGGTATTACTGAGCACCATTTTTATCAAAGGTGGAAAGCAGTTAATATGGAATGACACCGAGCGTAATGGAACAAAATTCTTTGCACAAGTCGTTCTTGCATCAAGACTTTGACTAAAGTTCTGCAAAATTAATTTGTTGAAACTAAAATGTTGGGCTGCTGAAATGCAAAGAAAACTTAGTGCACGTGTGGTCTTTGCTATGGATGTTGCTATATTAAGTCTATCCAACCTGCTGATGCAACCTTCATAATTATAATCAGTCAGGACCTGTAACTAATATTCAGCTATGAAAAATTGGATGGTGTTTCATTCATTCATTCATTCATTTGGAAATTTATATAGCACCCCTTCAAGAAAAACTACACTTATATAGCACCCCTTCAAGAAAAAACTGCTCTTATATAGCACCCCTTCAAGAAAAAACTACTTAGAGGCGCTCCCAACTCCAGCACACCCAAAAAGAACAGTTTTAAGTTTGGTAAGGAAGGGTCATGGTAGAGTCCCAAGGTGTAGGCGTAGCCTTAAAGGAAGGCCATTCCAGACCACTGGGCCAACCACAGAAAAGGCTCGATTCTTCATGGTAGCAGTAGAAACAAAAGGAACTAAGAGGACTCCCTTATCATCGGAGCGTAGCTGACGACATCCTTGGATACCCGATGTTAGGCCGCATAGCTCTCGGAAATAAATTGGGGGCGAGGCCCGGACAACATCACCATACCAGAGCAGCTACCATGAACTCAAATACACTGGCAAATAGGAAGCCAGTGAAGAACCTCCAGCATGTAGTTTGAGACGTGATCATATTTATGGATTTGCCCAATGAGGCGCATGACTTGCCGGTCTAGACAAGCCATTCTGCTCGATGGGAGGCCAAAGTAGAGCGAATAGCATTTAGTCTTTGAATAGAAGCTGTGCATGAAGTCGCATCTAAAAGATGTGTAACAAGTCAAATGTGTGAACATTGTTAAGTTATTAAAGTTTGAAATTAGGAAGCTAGAGGTAATCTGAATTGTTTAATTTTCAGGTAGTAATATGTAATGTCTGTTTACTTTGCATTGTATTTCATTGTACTTTGTACTTTGTATGTGTTTTTTTAGACGTTTTTGAGAATGCAGTGCTATTGGCACTACAAGGAATGTATTTCTGTAAAAAAGGTATATAGCACAAGGATAGTGCTGTGGTATTTAAAGTTTACATCTGAATGTATGTTTTGCATTACACTGTTACATTAATTTCAGGTGTAACTGTAGTAGCTTTTTGGAATGTAAACGCTAATATTGACATTAAGAGGAAATGAATTTGTGTGGCAAAGTTATTATAAGCTGAGTTATGGATGTGTCTCTATAATTATTATACTGTGCATGTTTTATGTGCAGATGGAGGGAATTCTCGAACGTATGCAGGATCCACACACTGGAGTTGTGGTTAGAACAGTCAAGAGTTTCATGTCAAAGATACCTAGTGTCTTCACAGGTTAGCAATTTTCTTCATTAATATCATTGTTAAATTTAGAAATTTATTCGGCCTATCTTTTCTTGTTTTTCGTGGTGTAAATCACTCTTATATCCAAAGTTAATGGCGCTAGAAATTTCTGGCAAATTTGCTTTGCTTGGAATTCTGTTCCAGCACATTTGCAGGGTCGTCTTGTTATAGGTGCCAAACCCTTTTGAAAAATGAGGTGAAACTTTTTGTATTGTTGAATGTAAAAAACTTGTTAGGCTTTCCTGTGATACCTCAGGCAGGTGATTATAGGAGCTATACCAGTTGTTGTAAAATGACATGTGTACACGACACGTCCCTAGCATCGGAACTTACTTAGTTTAGGTTGTGTTAATGCATTCCTAGAGGTCGAAGTGTTAACCCTTTGATGCCGGAGGGTATAGGATTTCCCATACATTTTACTACACTCTCAGCATCAAAGGGTTAAAGATGGTTTTGGCACCACCTGTCAGGATGGGAAACGTGCTACGAATGGATGAGGATAGGAGAGCCAAGCAGGCAATGAAATGGATTCCTGAGGAGAAACGTGGGAGGGGAAGGAAGACCAAGAAGTAAGTGAAAGGACACCATACGAGAGGATCTACAATATATGGAGATGACGTGGGAGGATGCTGTCGAGGTGGTGATGGACAGAGGAGAATAGAGTCTAGGCTGTGTTGCCCGATGTGCAGTCATACACGGGAAGGACTGAGGTCTAAGAATCTAAGGTCTGGAGTGGGTCTTCCCTCAGACATAGCTGCGTATCGTGTCTTCACTCTGTCTCTTTCAGGTCACAAAAGTAAGACCCATGTGGGGACAGATCTTGAATGCATTGCTGGACAAATTGTGTTGCACTGCATCTCACCTTGAGAGATCTTTTGTTTGACAGAGCCTGTGCAAAATTGCAACATCAGTTAACTTTTCATGCAGGCCTTAAACATATGTGGCTGCTATGCTATTCAACTGTTTCTGCAATGCATAGGATGCCAATATTTGCGATTTGTAGCACATAAATACTTTTACTATAATTATTATATATAATTAATATATGATCATTTAAACTGCAGGTGCTGATCTAATATCTTGGATATTAAGAAATCTAGATGTCGAAGACACAAGTAGGTGTTCGAAGATTAGGTTTTATATTACAAATATATATAAATTAAGTATATGTATAACTTGACTTAATGTGGTTCATACCATAATCCATCTTATCCTCCACCTTCAAAGAAATTCTTCTCTTCCACGAACATCAACTTGTCTTATTCTCTGTTCATGTTGGTACTCCATCATTCAAAGTTGGCTGGTTTCTACCTTTGTCCGCCAATTCTTTTAGCTATTATATAGGCAATACTGGTTGAAAAATTGTTATTTGTTAGCAAATGATTTTGGTGAGTTATGTTGCATATTTATGTAAATAAATTGTTATTTTCTAATGAAAATCTCCATGCTGATGAAAGTGTTTTTGTCTGTTTTTCATCAAATTTTTTCTCAGGTGTAATGAATTAGTGAGAGCAATCGAGATATCAGTTACATGATTTTTAAAGTGAAGAATGTCTGGTTTGTTGAAAGCAGATGTTGTACGCATGCTAATCAGTCTTGTTTCATGATCTCTGCACATGGTCCCAGGTAGAATTTGATGTTTATATGAATTTAAATTTCAATGCTTGTTCACCAGAGTGCTGTTCAGCACCTGGTTATAATATTAAGAATATACTTGCTTACTAATTTACTAACTTAAAGCTAAATTGTACGTGTATTTTTATTTAATTATCCTTTTTGTTTTGTAGCCGAGGCATTGCACATAGCTCATTTGATGGGTGCTCATGGTTATATATTCCCCATTGATGATCATATACTCACCGTGAAGAATGACGGTGCCTACTATCGCTTTCAGGTCTGTGGCACCAGTGCATTGAAATGACAGTAGCAATTGTCAGACTCTGAGACAGCAAATTTGTTTGTGATCTTTACCTGTTGTCATTTTTATGGTATATTTGTAAGTGTGGTTGTGTTAGATGTACGTACATTTAGCATTAACCTCTAGCACTGTCGTCTCACAGCATTAGTAATCAGTAAAGTAATGCAGCTAATGCTCCTATGTGTTATGGTGTGGAATATACGTTAGTATTTGATCATTTATACTGCTCTTTACAAGAACAGCATTATTCAATAATAGATTGATTGATTGCTCATCTCCATAAATACTTATGTCACTGATGCAGCAGGGCAGGCCCTTATTTTCTGCTTTACGGCTTTTGATCTGAAGATCATGGGCATAGAGCCAATACATCTGAGGACTTAGTGTTTACTTACAAGTAGTCTCAGATTAACTTATAATGCTTTATCACAATCTGGGGTTTGACATAGACTCTGCTGAACAGACACAAACCTAGATATTACTTGAAACCTGATTGACTGCATTGCAAATGAACATTATGGTTTGCATCCAGTGGTGTAGCTGTATGAGGCACATTAGGTGTGCATGCAACACCTGTCACATCATTACAGTACTTTATTATTGAATAAATTTAAGTTCTATTTACAGTAGTAGATTCTATTTCAGAATTGATTACTGCAATTTCCTTCTTATTGATCTTCCAAGGTCCATCTATTTCATATTCAATCTGTCCGTAATGCTGCTGCTACTTGATTGATTGATTCATTGATTGCTCATCTTCTTAAGTGCACTTATGTATCATCGTTTATGGTTAACCAACTACACTAGCCTCTCTAGCCGCATCCAATATGAAGTCCTTGCTCTGGTCCTCAAGTCCAAACTGGGTTTTGTGCCTAAACATCTCGGTGATCTTATTCATTCTCCTCTTTCTGCATCTTCTCACTAACCTCTTAATTCTTTGGAGAGGTTGACTTGCTTGTTCTATGAGCTAGCACCACAATTTCTCAAACTCGATCCTTTACCATCATTGGGCCATTATTGTGGAATTCCATTCACTCCACTCTGCATGGGACTCTTCTTTCTGGATCTCTATCTACATCTACATCTCTATTCTTAACCCTTTCCCGCCGGATCGGGTCGCGAGTGACCCGATTAATCCAATAGGTATCGGAACAATTCCGGCGGGAATGGGTTAAGATCTATTTTTTTCTCAGGGTTCTCGCACTGGGAGCGCTAGTGAATGGCTGTGGTTGTGAGTGGGGCTATAGAAATTACTAATTTCATTACCGTACATTACATTAGTAATTTTATGATGTGAAGTGCAGTTAATAAAATGTGATGCTTGATTCAAGTATATTGGATGTTTATTTGAGTTGATCTGGTGAATAACTCATGAATATCTTCTGAAGAGTTTGTATCCGTGTCGAGTAAGGTTATAGATATTGAGAATGTGCTTTAGCTTTAATTTTTTAAAATTTATAATCTGACTGGTAAATTGTATTTTAGTTGCACTTTGACTTAAATTCTGATTGATTGATTGCAGACTCCCTGTTTTTGGCCGTCAAGATGTTCAGAACCTGAAAACACAGAATATGGTGAGCACTTGAAGACATTGTTTATATGTATGTAAATTTATATATAAATCTTTTGCTTACTCATAGAGACCTTCTAAAATGATCAATCGATTGAGTGTTTCAATTTTATTGATTGTTTGATTGATTGATTGTTTGATTGATTGACAGCCGTTTACTTATGCAAGCGGACAATGCAGAACAAGCAGAGGCTTGAGTTGGCAGACTATGAAGCTGAGAATCTGGCCAGACTTCAGAAGATGTTCTCAAGAAAATGGGAGTTCATCTTCATACAAGCAGAAGCTCAAGCCAAGTATGTTCATTTCAGCACAAAGCAACTTGACTAGTGTCATTTTGTTCCAACTTTACCAATGACCATTTTACCTATTTTGCATAAAGGTTTATACATGTATACATATGAGCAGTTCTAAAATAGCCCTGTATAAATACAACTCAAAGGCAACTCAACGTGGTGGCCTAACTGACACTAGGGAGTTCTAAGAAAACGACAAGTTCATGTGTAATTGTGTATACAAATGATATTCGAGTAGCTTTTAGCAGGTCTTGTAAAGGGCATTCTCAAAGACATGCTAGAAGCAAACAACAATGCCAGGCTTTATCAAAGCACATGGTTATGTTTTTTATTTGATGCTGAGTAGCATATAGTAAATATGATTACACGTTTATTAAGTCTATAGAAATTGTTCTGAAGGGTTCTCGACCTCAGTTTGCAAATAAATTTTTTTCCAGAAGTAGTAAATCAGAGCATCTATTTGTAGGGTCAACTGGTTTGTTGAATTGGATGTTTACCTGGCATGTTAAGACCTGTGTTTTGACTGACTCCCATTGTGTTTGGAAGCACTGCCCAGATTTCGTTGGGTTTCAATAGAGCTTTAGTAACTGTATTGTGTACCCAAGTAAACTTTTACATGAACAGCAAGTTTGTAAAGTTAAATGAGAAAGTAACCAGTTGTTTTGTTGTTTCAATGGTGTGTAAAAATGGCACTCTTTGTGAAAGTTGTTTGAACAGTTTTGCTGTCTGTACTTAGTCTCTACAAATATGATTTCAGAATGGATTACTTATTTTTAGGGTTGATAAGAAACGTGATAAACTAGAGCGGAAGGTTCTGGACAGCCAAGAGCGAGCATTCTGGGATGTCCACCGTCCTGCAGTAAGTTACCCAGCATCATTTTAGTGTCAAATTTACTTGGTTCGGTGGAAGTCGGTGGTAATTAGAGTGACCTGTTAGCGAAACCTTACGTTCCTTTGGGCTGTAATGCAGGTTTCACGAAATAGAGTATCCCCCGTATTAAAAGTATCCCCCAAAATGAGGAAAAGTCGACAAAAACACTTCCGCGTGCTTTTATTTTTGCAAATTAATTTTCATCTGCTTTGTTTTGAACAATGACACTAACAGGTATGTTTATTCCTACTAGATAATTTGTTTTGCTTTGTTTTTATAGCACTTAAAACGTTTAAAACACTTAAAAACACTCGGAGACACTAAATAAATTCGAGTTGCCTTTCTCTTGGCATTGCTTAAAGGTCACTTAAAACAGAGTCACTTTAAATTTTGATTAGAGTATAATTGTTTTAATTATACACATTTTTCAGAAAATGGGATAGAATGGTTTATCCCCCCGGATAGTCTAGACCGGTTAATTCCATCCGGGGGGATAGATTAATTCATCCCCCCGGATAGCTTTTGGGGGGATAATCCTTTTCGTGTCACAGGCATTGCAGGTATGATTGTAGATGTTAATACATGTGGTAGGTGCATTGTGTTTGTCGTGTGCACACCCCAATGCGTTATCCTCGTCTTTCTCTCAAATAAAAACTTGCCTTTTTTCTCCTGGTTGAACGCACTGGGAGCGCTTCTGAAAAGCTCTTGCTGCAAGAAGCACTTTATAAATGGTCAGATAAGATATTTCAACTACTTGCTTGTGTATGTGCTATGCAGTATGTTATACATGTATATACGGCGATCAATAAAGTATATTGATTGAAGTCATTAAATGATGCCAGATATATAGTCCTATTAATCACTGCTGCTGCCAGGCCAGGCCCTCAGTTCAAAACCAGTCACTAACATACTGACTCAGTGACTTTATTCGCTTTACCTTTGGTCAGTGCTTTAATCGTGATTCTACATTTTATGTAGGATATGTTTGCTGGCATTGAAATGTTCAGTTACAATTCAGTAAGCCTGTAGACCACTTTACATTTGTTTTTTCTCCACATGTTTGTATTTTTTTGGTTTTACAGCCTGGCTGTGTCAATACGACAGAAGTTGATATCAAGAAGACCTGTCGAGTTGTAAAACCACGGCAGATCAATGGCAGGGTAACAGAATGATATTTCCCTCTTTCTTAAAAAAGACCATGTTCTCCGTTGGCCAGAAACAGCTGTTTAGTTTTAGTTTGTACCAGCCAGAAGGTGGCTGTAATGTGGGGATGATTGTAGGTAATTATTAAAATTATCTAAAGCAAGAAAATTCCACGCGATTGACTTAACAAGTGTCACAGAAGTGGACCTAGACACAATATACCCATAAAGAAACAAGACATTTGCAAGCACAAGGCTTAAAAAGAAATAGAAGTACTCATTTGTTGTTCTGCCAGTTTTGGCTAATCTTCTAGATGCACGATTTTAATTAACCCTTTAATGCCAAGATGGTAGTAAATGGTACGGGAAATCCTATACCCTCCGGCATTAAAGGGTTAAGTTGACAGTTAATTCAGAGATTTTCCTGCATTGATTGCTTGTTTTGCGTTTGTAGTTCAACTGAAGGACCTTTTAATTGATTCTGTCCTCATAATTGGATGATTTGTCAATGAAGCAAAACTAATGAGAGTGGTATCTCTGTTTGTTTAGATTGAACACCTGCGTAAGCAGATGGAGCGAAGGCGAATAAAGGTGTCAAAGGTCGCAGAAAGGTGCGTTTGATTTTTGATTTTTGAAGATAAATCCAATTTTATAGCAGGCACTCACCTGGTCACCTGGTGCCGTCAGCTACTGGAGCTCTGGCGAAAGCCCTGGTGCATCTTCTCCAGTTGATCCTCTCCCTAGTCGCCTCTCTTAGTTCCTCCAGTCTCATGCCAGACTTTTCCTGTACTTCATCCAACCATTTCTTCCTTGGTCTTCCGCATCTTCTCCGTCCCTCACCGCATGCCGTCATCAGCTCCTTTTCCAAACCGTTAGATCTCATCACATGGCCGAAGTACCGTATTTTCGCGAATATAACACGCACACGGGTATAACACGCACCCGAATATAACCCGCTACTTTTTGCGATTTCAGTAAAAATTGAATTATATAAGACGCACCCGACTATAAGACGCACCAATTTTCGTGCATCAAACTACACGTGATACTGGAACGTGTACGCTAACGTTCATGTGACTCATACATTATATAATTTTTGCCCGTGTATATTCGTAACTGGTTCAATTAAACGCAAATTAAAATAATCTTTTTTTAAATGGAAGATTCCTGCTAAAATGAACGTTTCAATCAAGTCTACTATATTTATAAATATAACGATTCCTTGTAAGCGCGAATTACATTGTTTCTGATTCTTTGCTGGCACCAGCTAGGTCTTCACAAGGTAAGGTATTCGTCGTTTAAAAATTATAGGCCTAACCTGAAAGGAAGACTTCGACATAGCCGGTTTCATTAAGCAAAGCGATCTTGTTAAAAGTATTTTTAGTGAATTTAACTATGCGCCAATTGTAATATTTTATCGACAATTCAAGTTATATTGAAACCAGAATTTATTTAATCAACCCCCACTTCCATATAACCTTAAATTACAAGCATATAACCTACTATCGTGACATGGGGTAATGATGGGGTTAATGCTCTACACTTAGGCCTAGTATTGGCGTTCTCAATAACGACGGTTTTTGACCAGAAAAAAAATGTTTTTAAAAATCGAAAATTTACGCCTTTATGCCAAGAAAACATACTTAAGCGTGTATATAAGTGGAAGATTATATTTAAAGTGGGAACGAACGCGCGTTACTTTCACGAACGCATATTCGAATAATCCAAGATGGCGGCCCTTGCGGAGGTATAGATTCCCGTATAAAATCGCCATTTGCTTGAAGAACTAGTTTTAAATGACGCCAGTTTTTATAAATCTAGCGAATAATAATTGTTTGATATATCAATTGACGAAAGAAAGTGGGTTTGGCCAGGAAATTCTGACTTTTACACTGGTTCACAGATGGCATTCACGCATTCGCCATGTCACTGCACAGAAGTTGGGATGAAACAATTTGGTAATTAGCAAGCCATTCTAGCAAATTTGTACTTCATTTTTGATGCCGTGGACAATATTTATATTTTAATGTGGAAGAGCTAGCGGATGACACTAAAAAGGAGGATTAACGACTGTGTGAAAACCGCAAAATTATGCGCTATAACAATTCAAAGCCTTAATTTCCTGAACTCCATACCTGCGCTGTGCGAGCGATAATACAGAATATTATGTGTTCATTCGTTTATTTAAAATTGAAAACGACGGACAATTACAATTTATATACAGTAATATTTGACTTTTATATTTAAAGTCAAATAATATTTTTCCCATTTTCAATTGTGATTTTCTGCGGCTCTGACATTTTATGATAATGATGATAAACGAATATTTGTACTGACGTCGGACTTTACGCCCTGTCATTTCGTCGACGTCCATGCCTCTGCATTGTAAGTAAAAAACCTGTTTACAGCAGTTTCTGACCATGATGTGAAAATAATCTGGTTCAAAATTTGGCTGTGTAAAATATAATTTGTATAACACGCCCCCGAGTATACCCCGCGGGTGGGGTGCGTGGTTTGTAAAAACTTATATAACCCGCGTGTTATATTCGCGAAAATACGGTAGCTCAATTTCCTCCAAGTTGCTGTTTGCTGCAGTGTCTCCTCCCTCTCTATTCCGAGCTCCGCGCGCACCGATTCGTTAGTTCTCTTCTCCGTCCATGAAATCCTTAGCATCTTTCTCCAAATCCACATCTCACACGCGTTGATTTTCTTTTCCATATCCCGTGTCTTTGTCCATGTCTCGCATCCATATAGGACGACTGGGAAGATCAGTGCTCTTACCAGTCTTTTCTTTGTTTCCCTGCTCACGTATTTGTCCTTCCAAATCTTTTCCAGACCGTTCATTGCCGTTTTCCCCATTGTTACCCTCCTCCTTATTTCCATATCACTTCTTCCATCCTTCTCTATCATAGATCCCAGGAATGTGAAGCTCGATACTACCTCTATCGTTTCTCCATCCACCTCAAAGTTTTTGTATGTTGCAGTTGTCATAACCTTTGTTTTCTTTACATTGAAGTATAGTCCCGCCTTTTCGCTTTCCTTCCTGACTCTTCTTATTAACTCGACTAGGTCGTCCCTCTTACCCGCCAATAATGTCGTATCATCGGCGTACCTCAGATTATTCAGTATTTTCCCCGCTATCCTTACCCCCTCTGTTGCCTCCTCCAATCCAGCCCTCCTCATAATTCTCTCGGCATACAGATTGAACAGGAAAGGGGACAAAATGCACCCCTGCCTCACTCCTTTCCTTATTTTAAATTTCCCTGTGTCACCATATTCAGTTCTTATTACCGCTTCTTGATCCACATAGAGGCCCTGTAGTAGTTTAATCAAATGCTTCGGAATTCCCATCTCAATTAGCGTCTGCCACAGTAGTGTATGGTCTATGCAATCAAATGCCTTGCTATAGTCTATAAAACACATATGCACCTGTTGCCCGTATTCCCTCTGTCTCTCCATAATCCACCTTATGTTGGCGATGTGATCGCGCGTTCCTCGCGCCTTCCTAAATCCCGCTTGGTTGGTTGGTAATTCCCTTTCGATTGTCTTCTCCATTCTTTTGTGGATTATTTTGAGGAGTATTTTGCTCGTGTGCGATATCATCGCTATCGTTCGATAATTTCCACACTCTCTCGCATCTCCTTTCTTGAATATTGGTATGAACACGGACCTTTTCCAATCCTCCGGCCACTGCCCAGTTTTCCAGATTTGATTGCATAGTTTTGTAATAGTTCTCACCACTGTTTCATCTCCCGCTTTTACCAGTTCTATAGGTATTCCATCATGTCCTGGCGCTTTGTTGTCCTTGAGCTGTTTTATCGCCCACTCCACCTCTACCTCCAATATATCTGGTTCGTTCTCAACTTCCTCTATTTTGATGTTTTTTTTCTCGACACATTCATCTTCCATGTACAGCTCTTCCGTATACTCTCTCCACCTTTCCTTTATCTCCTCCTCATCTCCTATTATCTTCCCATCCTTCGACTTGAGTGAACCCATTCTAGGGCCTGCTGTCTTTGTTATTTCCTTCATCTTTGCGAACAGTTCTTTAGTTCTTCCTTTCTTTCCTTCTTCCTCCAGTTCTCTGCACATTTCGTTGAGATGGTTTTCTTTATCCTCCCTTGCCTTCCTTTGGAAGGTCTTATTCAACGTTTTTACCCTATCCCTGTTCCCTTCCTTCTTTGCTTCTCTCCTTTCTATTGCCACCTCAATGGTCTCTTCGGATAACCATGGGGTAGTTTTCCTTGATGTTTTCTTTGGTACATGTTTCTCCGCAGTCTCCTGGATCGCAGTTTTCATCTTTATCCATAACGTGTTCGTATCCTGCTCTTCCATTGTATCGTCTGTCTCTAAGATCTCAAACCTATTCTTTATCTCTACTCTGTATTCTGGTGTTATGCCTTTGCAATCAAAACTGGTCAGTCTTTTATCTCTCTTCATCTTCTTCAACTTTAGCTGCAATGTAGCCACTATTATCTCGTGGTCTGTTCCGCAATCCGCCCCCGGTCTTGTTCTTATGTCTTTTATCGTGCTCTTCCATCTTTTGTTCACCACCACGTAGTCGATCTGATTCCGGTGTTTTCCATCCGGTGTCGTCCATGTATAAAGTCTTCTTTTCGGTTGTTCGAACCATGTGTTCATTATTCTTAGCTCATTGGAAGCACAGAACTCCAGGCACTACTGATTATTATTTGAATTGTATTAGAAATAATTAATTTTGCTATTTTATCGTTGAGCACTGTTAATGTTGGTACATGGCATTGATATTTTGGTGAATCTTGTAGGGTTTGACATGCTTATGAATAGCATGCTATTATGCCTTACTCAAAGTGATATTGTGACCCCAGAACTAATTACCGGGTAGCAACACTCTGTATTGGTTAACATGCTGGATAGTTGGTCAGTTGGATTGAATGTTGGATGGACAGACTGATGGTCAGGAGAGTCAGATGAATTATATACGAAGAGTTGAAGCAAGGATAATTTGAGTTAAACATGGGAAGGGATTGGATCCTCCAAGGAATAAAAAGTTACATATTGCACTGACTTCAAGTCTGATTTTGAAGACTACACATGCACTGTCTGATTGTAATGCACAATGGCTGCTATACCGGCCATTATCCTATATCAAGAGTTCTAGCTGTCGTAGTGCTCCAATGTTCTATGTCATTTTCAATTATCTGTCCTACCTTTCAGTTATTTGTCCTACCTTTAACTTATTTGTCCTACTGTTCAGTTATCTGTCCTACTTTTCAGTTATTTGTCCTACTTTGAGCAATACATGGAGTTTGACCCATTCATCACTCCTCCTGAACCTTCCAATCCATGGATATCAGACAACACTGACCACTGGGAACAAGAGTCAACCACGTGAGTTGCATTTCATTTTTCATTCTGTCTGCTTAAAAATCATGTGTACACTTATATAAATTTCCGAAATAAATAAATAAATAAATTAGATAGTCTGAGTACAATTCTTCAATCTTCATCGTTGGTGATTCCATTTCTTTGAGTAGGATTGAGTGATAGAGTCAGTTGAGAGTCAGCTTATTGTGTATTTTGTTTTTGTGCAATATATTAGATTACATATTTAATTTGTTTATGTTATATGTCACAGACAGGTTTGCATATTTAATTCTTAAGATGACTGACACAGTATTATATAATCTTTTTATGAGACTCTGGCTTGACATGATATTTTCTAATTCTGGCTTTGTGCTACATGAGTAGGGAACAGCGCACGCGTGTAAGATATATCGAACTGTTGGTACTCTTTCTCATCGTTCATTTAGGAAGGACATCCCACAGCGACGTGTTAAGAGATGGAGCTTCTCTGTGAGGGAACTGCTTAAGGACACGGCTGGACGTGAACACTTCAGGCGATTTCTTGAGAAAGAGTTCAGCGGCGAAAACCTCAAGTAAATTATATCTTTTCTCACCAAATGATAATTGTCTGGCTTCTGAGTGCTGATGTTTTAATTGGAGTTTTTCTCCTGTCAAAACTGGTTGATAGTATTATTACCTTTTCCTTTTTGTGTGTGTAGGCTGACACACTGTTCTTGGTGCATCTGATAGTTATTACCATTACCTCAAACTTTTTTCTTGTATGCAAGGTTTTATAAAATTTCAGACAGCCAAAATATAACCTTTTTGTTTGTCTACATATATGGGTATATAAAACTGGGATACTTTGTCTTGTCATGCTATCTCCCTCTGGTAGCATTGTCATGCTCTAAACCACCGGCTGTTGAAAATCACTGCTGGTCCCAGATGTACAATAATCAATTGCAGTTTGCCTTACATATCATAAAGATATTTTACACATAATAGAGTTCGCTGACAAATGAGCATGGTTGAGGCCATACAGCTGCTTTATAAAATTGAGTGCATTTGCATTTATATAAATTTGCTTTGTGAGCGCAATAAATCAACTACAGTGACTCAGAAACAGTATCTTCGCCTAAAAGAAATATATCTTGCAAAAGCACAAGTTGCTATTTGGATGTTGACTGCTTGGGAAACGTTGTTTGTTGATTGGTAGATTTTGGGAGGCCTGCCAGCAGCTGAAGTGCACAGCACAAAAAGATGTTGTCCCAATGGTCGAGGAAATCTACACGTAAATATAACTGATATATGTTTGTTTTTAATACAAAATCTTTATTTTTTTATTTTTTATTGCATAGATCATACTAGATATTTGGTCATCCTAAGTTGGCTGAATGCAGCCTGGACGATGGCAATATCACTTACTGAAATTAAATGAGTCTACATTTTGTATTTAGTGCAACAGGATATATGTTCATTTCATGATAGACTTCAATTCTGCTTCTATTATATATAGTAACGTGCAAAACAGCGATGATGAAATCTTTTGCTGAAAATCCATAGTTTCACCGTAATCAGCAAAAAAATGTGTTCAACTTGATTTAAATAGTTGTACCATTCGTATCTTCAGTACCTCTGAGATGCTCATGAAATACTGAGGATAGTGTTCAATTTGGTGTATTCTGCAAGTATGATATTCTAACGATGTTTTTTTTGCGATATTCTTAACTATTCTTGTGTGATAATTTGGGACCTTTCTCTCTTTCTGGTCTTTCTCCTCATCTCCCCTGGTCTTTATAGAGACCAGACTCGGATCTTCACTGAATAATGCTTTCTGGAAACTCTCCGACACGACACAGTGCTCACGAATGAGCTGGTGCTCTGTGCTTTAGAATTTGGGACTTTACGAGAGTGATTGTGATACTTTTGTGTGATGTTCTAGGGAATATTTATCTCCTGCGGCCCGTGATCCGGTCAATGTTGATTGCAAGGTGGCCGAGACTGTCAAGCGTAAAATTACACAAAACCCTGATAGATACTGTTTTGATGAAGCAGAGGTACAGTATGTTCACAATTATTCTTTAATGGTCTGCATTCACTGAACTGTTTTTTTAATTTTGTTTATTTACGTCTCTTCTACTGCTGAGCAATTGTGTTTGAATGACTTATTGAAGGTCACAATATTTATATTAGCTGTCTACAAAAGCCTCAAACCTGCTGACTTTATCTTGCAAGGGGAACACTGGAACCAATTGCCTTACTGTGTGCTTGCAAGACTTTGCCAAACCAAATAATGTATGACATGTAGAAGAAATCCAAGACTTGACGAAAAAGTTGCAAAAGTTTCAGTACCAGTGACTTAACTGTACCGACAAGAAAACCAGTTTAACCCTGCTATATTGGTCATCAAAATAGGTGACCATACAGAAAGATAGCAACAAGCAGTTGTGTAAACAACAAGCAGTTGACCATTTGACGAGGGTGTGCCAAATTGGAAACCAGTGCAGCTCATTGTTAAAGGGCTAAAGAAAGAATGAGTGTCAATATCAAAATGATGCAATTAGCATGTTGAAAAGCGAACAAATAATAATAATATATTTTCTTTAATGAAACGCCTGCAAGACGCACTGCGCTACGCACTGCGCTTTACATTTATAAGTTATGCAGTAATCTTAATTAAACTTATCTACCAACTGAGCAGACAGCTTTGCAATTACAATGACGCTAATAGCAGCCTACAAATCAAATCTGCCCAATGAGGGCTCGAACCTGCTACCTCTTGCACTCTTGGCCAGCGTGTTAACCATTACTCTAACGGGCCCCCCGCCCCAAATATAGCTGTATACTTACCTTTTTATGGGGCGCTTATCAGTGCAGAGCTTTGCCTTTATGAAACCTATCTGAATGAATTCATGTGCTTACTTGTGTTAGGACCATATCTATCAACTTATGAAGAATGACAGCTACAACCGGTATTTGCGATCAGACATGTATAAAGAATTTCTGGGAGGAACAAAGAAAAAGGTAAGTTGATTATCGCTTTTGCTGTGCATAACATTTCACAGTGTAATAGATCTTGGCTATGAAGAAATTGGACTGATACAGTAATATTGGAAAATAATAATTATCGAATGAGCAGGGAGCACCTTTAGCTTCAGTATTGAAATCAAACTCTGATTCTTTATTATGTGGAGCAGTGGTTTTCAACTTTTTTGTAGAGATGCAGTGCTGTCCAACCTGCGGCGGCCTGTGGGGTGATTTCAAGTGGCACACCCAAGCACGCTAAATTTTTGCACTTTGTATAAAATCTGGCGTGCAAAGGGTTAAGTTGAAAGGCCCCTTATGACCTAAGTCTTAGAAGCTTTTGAAGTAAAGAAAAAAGTCAGCTGTAGACTTTAACATTTATTGTTTTGACTGATATTATAATGGTTGCTGGGGTTTCAACAGCTACCAGTAATGCCAATTCGACAACTAATCTCTTCTTTCTAGGGTTCGGTTCGAGATTGTAGTCTATCAGGAGACTGACACATGTTGTCTACTTTTTCTAGTTATAACAGCTTTTATTCCTGTAATCATCTAACCACACCACCATCCCAAACCTTTAATTTCTAGTCAGTTCCTGAGATGTGCATAAGTCCCTGCACGTCTATAAGTGGCTGTGACCATTCCTTTCGAGCGATAGTCCAATTCTAGTCCCAGTATGAGAATTGTATAAAAATAAATGTGTGGCCAGACTTTGCGTTAAGTTGAGGTGTGCAAACTGTGGCTGGGTGACGAAATGAAAAATGAAGTGAGTGCAAGGCAGGGATGAATGCCACTTTATAAGTTTTTTTATAGTGAATAAAGCATGCCGAACATGGCAGTGTTATACAATTATCATTCGCTAATAAATTTCAAGACAGTTAATATTCGACAATAAATTTTAGGCATTGCTTTTGAGTTTTCTGTTGTGGCCCTTGGTTTCACGAATTATTGCTTATGTCGCCCATGTTGTCAAAAGGTTGGACAGCACTGTAGTGATGGAACCTGTCGCAAAGCGCACAGGAAACTGTTCGCTTGTGATGCAAATTGGCCGACTTGGCCACTTATCTTACATTGTTCCACGGAACCCGAGTTGAAAACCACTGATTTGGAACTTTAGGAGTGGTTGGGACATTGACATAGTTTTCGCTATAAAAACAGGAATGACGGTCAAAACTTTGCTCCTTACTCACCTGAGCTAAATTATTTTTTTCTGCTGCACTAGTCTACATGAAATAATTAAAATTAACAAGTTCTAACTTCTAGACTTGTTCATCATTGATATCATCATCAGAATTAACCAGTTGTTAATACTTAAATATTTTCACTACGTGTCACATGAATTCAAACACCAATTGGCTCGAAATTAGAATGGACCATCAATATAGTTGGCACTGATTGTAGTTTCAGGTGGCAGAGTACACACACGCACGCACGCAACTGTGTACACACATACTATATTTTCTCTTTCACCTCATTAAGGCCACATTGGAAGCAAATTTGGAGTTTAGAGACATTACGTACAGTGTGTGGTGGAAAGTGATGTGATATTATTTGGCTGCTGCAGATAGGGTTAATATGCCCAAGGGAATATGATTCAAGATTTTATGTTATTAAGACCCAATTAATATAAATAAGAAATTTGTCTAGTCAAAATTTATTTTTAAAATTTGTATTTAGTGTCTCAACCTCTGTGGATTTTGTTGAAAAAAGAAAAAACTCAGCACAATTTTAAAATAAATTTCTGGTCAAACTGGGCTTAAAACAGAGCTGGAAAGGCAAGAGGATTCTGTGAGAAATTTACTAAGAAACTGCCCCATAACTAATGACTTAATCAGAAATGAGAAAATATAGTATGATGCATGTTTAACTGTTGTCATGCACAAGGTCCTTAGTTTTCTTGCACATTGTCTGTGTTTGTATTTCTTTTAGCCCACGCGTTCCATCATTCCCAAACTACCGAGTCTCAGTATAGGAGGTGGCCCATGACATTATGCAGCGTTCACTCTGTAGAGCTTTGCCCTTTCCAGCGATTTTTGACATGCATTAAACTGAGCCGCAGCAACTGTGACGCTGCATGTCGCAAACACGAATACTCGTTATTCTCGCATGCGGTACGAAACAAGCCAGTCATCCATGTTAATGGTACAGCTCTGTCTGTACCCGAGGACATAGATAGTTTAGAGGTGTCCATGAAATGCAGACTTCGGTATAAACTGCGTCTGTTTTTATATATCGATATCTTTGGTGGTTTGCACTTGCACCAAGACTTACCAACTGTTCCGTAACTTCCGTTGCTGTGCTACTCTTCTGAATGTTGCAATATACTGTCACTCATCGCTCTTTGGGGATGAGCTTCTTGACCAACCATTTCTGATGTCATGGATGATTCATTCATTAGTTAGCGATACACCACACACTGTGTTTGATTCCAAAATGTAGCAATCAATTTGGTTCTGTGTTGTTACAATGGTATGTATCCTGATAGCCACATTTATCCGCTTGTTGTGTTGTCACAATGTCTAGCGTCGACAGCACTGATTGCCTCCAGTCGCACAAAACTAGTTTTTATATTTGTACGCATAAACGGTATAACTTGAAACGTGTTGAAACTGCACTTGTAACGTGTTTTATTTCGCTTAAACACGCTCAGTGAGTGTCAATTGTCGAGGTACCGTATTTATTCTTATATTTATTTGTGCCTACAGCTTTTTAAAAGTAATTTATCGGCAGTGTGTGAATGGAGTTGGCGGCTGAAGGGCATGAAAAATACTTTCTGATCAGGATTGTTTACGTTGGTACACTGATATATGAGTTCATGCTACATAGTGAAGTATTTGGTTGTCTCAAAGAGTTATTTCTGTGAGCACGTGATTAAAATGGGGAAAAAGGAAATTCATTGTCCTCTGCTTGTTTTTCTGAACTCATTCAGTATTATCAGTGATACATAATTGAAATATAAACATCTGTTAATTTGTGAAAGTTTAGCACTTTGTCTCATACAGGTCAGTAATAATTTTAATTAGTTTAGCAACCACTCCACTACTGAAACATGGAAAACATAAACCAAATTACTAGAGACTTTGAACGTTGAGCTTTTTTTCGCAGACCACATCATTTACATGACCTAGATCAGAGCCATGTAGTGTCATTAGTGGTAAGTGGTGGCCAACTTTTAGTATGGTGTGGACCCAATAAGTAGAGCTGTTTATTGATTAAGTTGGGCTAATGGGTGCAAGCGGGTCTTTTTATTAGAGTAAATACGGTATTTTAACGAGTATTGTTGTTGTTATTTGAGATTTGAATTTGCAAATATTAGCCTTGATTAGTGTGATGTACGCCCCCTTTGGTGGTGATCAGACTGACCTGTCCTGTGTCTCTCGGTGATATCTGTTAGACAGAGTTGATATCTTTACGGCAAGTCACTGTGATTTCATATTTGTTTCTCCTTTTGATTTACAATCTCTTCATTTACCTATATTTGTTAATTTATAGTGCATTTTTGTTGGAAACCTTGTTACTATGTTGTATTTTTAAGGTGTAAACATAGAACATGTGATACATCCTTTTTGAGATTTTTGCCAGATTTTTAGCAGTTTGAAACTGTCATTCTTGCTTTTTAATTATACTTTGTGCAGTCCTAAAGTTATGCTAGCTATACAAGTTTCTGCACTATCTGTTAGCAGCTGTAGCATAATCAGTTGATTTTTGGAATGAGGTGGAGTTGTTTTTTAAGGTGGCCTGTATTCTGCTGAATACCATTAAATCAAGCTCTGCACTCAGGGACCAATTTTTTTCATTCACAAGAAACTAACCGGGTGCTATCTTGTCTAGTGCAAACAATACTGCTGCTACTCAAATGAAATACTGTTTTGTGTTGGTGCAAAATTGTGTAGTAAATCTGCCAGTGAAAGTTTGACCATTAGAGGTTGGTCCTCTTGCACATTTAAATAGAAGTCTATGTTAATGGCAGTAGATTGGTTGGCCTGTTTAGGTTATGGTGCTCTGAGCTGTCATGGACATGTTCAGGGATGGTGTTGTTTTGGAGCAACATTTGTGATGTGGTGGTATTGGTGTCAGGTTGTGGAAACTTTGGCACCGCTGTAGTGATCCGGCCTTGTACAGCTGCATTACGTGTTCAAATTATGGCGTTCAATATAGCAGTATGATTGAAATTTTAAATAATATATTTTGCATTTGCACAGTTCTTCTAAAAATTTTCTAGCTTAGCATGAAATTAATGGTTTCTTGTGATAGTTTCAATGTATTTTGTTTATTTAAGTACTATACTTTTTAAAATGTTTTTAGGAAGGTGTTAGATTTAATTACACTATAAAAATATGCACCACTAGTATTTGTCAATACTGTGAATGAAAGATAGCATAAAAAAATCTGACAAATGCTGGCTTTGTGTCTGAGCAGTAGTGATTACAAATCTAGTGAATGTTAAGAGAATATCCGACTGAATATAAATAGGCGAAAAGAAATTGCAGGCTAGTCTATGTGCTACACATTTACGTGTGATGTAAGATAAAATTTAAAAAATTCTACTTTGGTCTTATTCATGTTTAGGATGTTAGAATTAGTTTTATTGGTAGTACATATAGTTTTTACCTTTTACGCGACTTCTTGAACTATCACAAGAGATCTTCAGCAGTATAAGAGTTAAAGCAGCACACTGTTTTGCAAGAGGTGAAGTTGAATTCACATTGAATGGACATAATTTTGAGCCGCAAAATCTAAATATATCAGTCAAATGCTCTGTTTGAACATACATTGTACATTTGCAGTTTTTATGTCAGAGTTTTCACTTTCAAACTTGTAGACTTGCACCTTTGCTTTTGAGTCTGTGAATTTAACATTTGCACATGTAAATTTGCTCCTCTGCTTTTGAACGTGTATGTACGTGTGTGATTTGACTTCACTTTTTTCACTTCTCAGCGAATTTGCACTTTTCATTTTCATTGTATTTTTGTGCAGTTCTTTTCGTAGTAATTTACCGTACGGTTTTGGGAAGAGTTTGCACTTTTAATTATTTTTATGAAGTGCTGTAACCTGCAACAACCAATATCATTTATCAGTTGGTCAATGCATTTTCTAAGTAGTTGATTTGAGTTTTAAATAAATAACCGGTGCTGTTGTATCAGGCTTTCTAGTGGTAAAATGTTTCTTATGTTCAATTGTTTATTAGTCTCTAGGCAACTGGTAGTCGTTGTAGTAGGTGTACTTTCATGAACTCTAATAAGTGATCTAATTATGATTGATCTACCATAATTATGCTGAGCTCAATATGGGCAAGCTTCTTCTTTCTTCTTCTTTCTCTCTTCCGTCAGTCATGCGACGACGATGAGGCTTTCACATGACTTCTCCAGACTTGTCTATTTCTGATGAGATCCTTTGCTCTTGGTATACCGATATCCATCATCTTCAGATCCTCTCTGACATTGTCCATCCAAGTCTTTGGTTGTCTTCCTCTGCTTCTCTCTCCTTCTATATGCCCGTGCAGGGCCGCGAGTGGTAGTCTTTTTCCCTCCATGCGCTCCACATGACCGAACCATCTGAGCCGTCTTTTCCTGATTTTTTCCACTACCGTTTCTTCTGCGCCCAGCTCTTCTCTTGTCTTCTCGTTCCTGATTAAGTCCATCGTCATCAGTGAAAGTTTCTTGGTCAGTTGCCAGGTGGTGACCAATCCTCTCCTGGCAGGGTAAGGAGGCCGGTGGGTCCTCTGGACCTCTTTCGCCCTGAGGTGTCCTTCCAACACCTGCCGCCTGCGTTGGCCAACTCTTTCAGGGTTCCTGGTGAGCCTGTCCACCACGCGTAGCGCCCTAGGAGGTTCTTCAGCCATAGGCCTTCACCTCTGATGGCATAGCCTCACCAGGCAATCCCCTACTTGGTTGTCACCCCCCCACCGCGGTGAGGTGCAGGTCGGACTATGGGCAAGCTAAAAGTAACCAAAACGTGAACAATGAACATATCACTGGTTATAGGAGAGGGTGTCCAACCATTCTGTTCAGAAGAAGTTAGCAAATGATAACCATTGGTGTGTAGGTTTGAAATGAAATAAAGATTATTATTACTATAAACAAATTAATTAGCATGCTACTGTGCATTTTATCATAAGACTAAGGTTTGACTTACAGCTCATGCTCTCTTCTTTAAACTGTGGTATCATCTGATAAAGCTGAAATTAATGCTCCAAGAACACAATAATAAAATTGCCATTGAAGCCGTTTCCAGCTAAAGTGACTTATCAATAAAAAATGCATGGTCTTTGGGCTGCAGTGGTCTAGAGCAGAGGTTCTCAACCGGTATGTCGCGACACACTAGTGTGTCGCGAAGCGACCGGAGGTGTGTCGCGTAAAAGTGGTGTGTCGCTGGTGTGTCGCGAATTCTCACAACATACAACCGTCGTTCTTGCATTAAATTGACTTGTTCACTTTAGCAGTTTAGCAGGCGTAGGCTGTGAGAATATAGGCTATTCGAAGGACTTCATTTAGCGGCAGTCTATCTATGCCATTTGATCTCAATCAAAAGCAGCCACAATGTTTGCCTTATAAGCCCACATGCACTCCCCATGTAGTCCTACATGACATGAACTATTGTAACATCAGGCAATTCAGGCATAGGGCCTATAAGACGTGAGCTAGCGCACCGATTAAAATTTTAACCAATGCTGTAACCTTCGAAAATTATGGGGAAAATTATCATGAAGAAAAACAAAATTTGCGATTCTTAAATTGCTTACGCGGAAATGTTTGCGTATTCAGAGCGTGACAATTTACCATACATTGTATATGAAAGATGCACAAGGTCAAGGGACCTAGAAGTCCCAAAGGCCCGTTTGTAACAATGAAATTGCTGTAGGCCTGTGCTTTCCAGTTTCCGTTACAGTTATTCGACGTTCCAAAATTTAAAGGGCGTTTAGTTTCGGTATAGTGCTCAGCTACCTTTAGGCCTATCCCATGTTTTCTTGTCTTGCCTTGAGCTACCAGAGCTAGGGGTTTGGACTATGGTCAATTTATGGGTTCTTTAAATCTAAAATTCATATAACTCATAAAGTCTGTGGATCCTCATCTTACTGTGATCCAAAGAAAATCCAGGAGCAAAATCTCATTAGGCCTAACTGTTAGGACATAGGCTACAATTAATGAAGAGTCATAAAAGACGTAGAATCGTAAATTTAGATTAGTAAAATTTTGAAAGTTAGAATAATTAGAAAATAGAAAGCATTCAGTTTCAACAATCATTCATTAAAATGTGTAGCAATTTCAAATAGGCCTATAATAGGCTAAGCTGACTTAGGCCTAATTTAATTTTTTAAAGCGATATTCACATGACGATTGCATGGTGTGTCGCGAAATTTGGTTGCAAGTTTAGGTGTGTCGCGCGCGGAAAAAGGTTGAGAACCTCTGGTCTAGAGGCCACTTGGTTTGACACTTCTGTTGAGATGTCGGTGTATTTAGGAGCTCGTCTTAATTTGGAATAAATGCAGAAGATTGAGAAGAGGTTGTTTTTTAGTGATTAGTTCCTAACAGATCTTACAACAGTTAAGACTAAAGATGAGAAATTCTCTTCTGCTGCTTTTTGATGACATCCTACTGTGGAGGCTGCTGTGAAGAGTATACAGGGTGGGCCAAAAAAAGTGAGAACATCGCGTAAAAAGTAGTATAATTGCATCAAAACTTGTTTCACTGTATCCAAAATAGCTTAAATTGTTTGCTCATTCACTTACTTACCTATTTAGCTATATGATGTCTTTATTTCGACGCATTTTAAGCAAAATTTACAACTCTAAACGTACGAGCGTGTAATCGGGCAGAAGCTCAATGAAAATGTCACTTTGAAACGCTTGCAACGCAGTCGGTAGCTACTTGAGCGGTTTCCTAATGAGAGAAGTGTACGATCGAAGCATCTGGTTTACAGATGAAAAGACATTCACCGATGCCACTCCAGTAAACTGTTCATTCCGTTGAAACAAAGAAAAATGTAAGTTTAGGAAAGTCGACTCATACGAGAACGTGACCATTTCAGCCGCGCGGTATCTTTATATCAGTTGGTGTGTCTCGAATGGGTAAAACTAATATTGTGTTCGTTGAACCAGGCGCCAGGGTAAACAGTGAATACTATTGTGGACATGTGCTGAGACAAGGCGATATGTGATCGCCATAACTGGACATTACAGCAGCAAGATGGAGCTCCATCTCATACAGCGAGAAATACAATCCAATCAACTTTCTTTGGCAAGAGAATGTTAACTTCATCGAGCCAGACATGTGGCCACCAAACAGTTGTGATTTAAACACAGTAGATTATGCCATATGGGGTGCTTTGCAAGAAAAAGTCTACCTTCGGGCTTCGGCGAAAATTTACCACAGTTGAGCAGCTCAAGTTGGCAATAATCGAACTTCGAAGAATGAAGAAAAACAGCGTTTTATTGACATGCAGTAGCATAAACGAGTGGCGTCGACGCTTAGAAAAACTCGCTGAGAAGCAAGGAGGACACATTGAACATGATTTCTGATTAGCTAAATACTTGGCAAACAAAAATATATGAAAACAATATAATTAATTGAATTATATTTGTAAATAACTCGTATTCTACGAGGTGTTCTCACTTTTTTTGGCCCACCCTGTATATGCAATGTTAACCCTTTGAACCCATAGAGTTACGGGAGCTTCGGGTTCAAAGGGTTAAGCATATTGAGACTTAGATTCACAGTTATACCACATCTCTGCTGCTTTATTTCTATGGTAAGTAGTAGAACACAAAACTGCAGCTGCAGTACTGAGTTAGAAAATGCAGCCAATGCTCATGGTGTAGTCTTATGATGCCTACCTCTTGGTCTTGGTTAGCTAGATACAGAAAATTTCTTTCTTAAATAATTTTGTAAATTCATTCTGCCATTTCATGTAATCAAGTGTACGATGTTGGAATGGATTGGGCAAAGGCAATGACCAATCAGTTTCCAACAGTTTATATTGACATAAGAAATGTGAATGTGGCACCAATATCAAGCCACACAATCAGCATAATTTGGTTACCAATGTGTGGTAAGAACAGTTTGCAATTGTGTTACCAATATTTGTGGTTAGATGAAATCGTATTCTGCCTAATGGGGAAGGTATTTTTCTCATAGAGTGCCTCTCCTGATAATCTCCTGATAATGTGTATGTAAAGTTTGCCAGACTAACCCCTACAATGGGCCTACATTCTAATTTACAGAGTCAAGCAAGGTCAGTCCCAAAATTGGCAAACCACTTTTGTGAAGTAGAAACACTAATCTTTTGGATGACATTAAGAATGCTTTCAAACAAACAACTTTTCTGAAGTAGAAACACTAATCTTTTGGATGACATTAAGAATGCTTTCAAACAAACTGAAATTTAGCATATAGATTCTGGGTTTTCCGGATTTTAAGCAGGTCAAACTCTGAAGTAGAAAGTAATAAAACTCAATACCAGTTAACTAAGACTTGTTTGAATGGAATCAGGTAATCTTATGAGGCGAAGAATCAAATTTGAGTGCTCGAATAAGCATAATCGTGTGTGGAAAATTGTGTTGTATTTGTTTAGATCTACTGTCACAAATCCTGTTTTTAAATTTAAAATCTTTCCTGTTTGGAAATAGGCCTATCCCAAACTTCAGGCATTTCATTGAAAATTATAGACATTTCTGTTCAAGATAGGCAGCTTTCTCTAGATTTGTAAATAAGAAAGTAAATAGTTTTTGTAACCTGCCTTGTGTATCAAACTACTACTAGAGGGTGGAGTGGTAATCTACAGTACATGTTTTTAATCGTCGATGTTTATTACAGTGTTGATGATAATTCTTTATATTTTTATTTTCTCGTTGTTTTCAGGTGTTCATTTGACGATTATCAAAAGTGTTGTTAATTTCTAATTGTTAACTTATTTTTTGTTTATTTCATTCTATTGTGTTGTTTTTTTGGGCAGTAGTAATACTAGTACAGTAACGTTGCTTATAAAGTTCTGCAAATTAATGTACAGTATTTGTCCACGTAATGTTGTGTTGGGTTGTAGGGTACATTCTGTCAAGTTGTATTTCACTTGCTGTCCGTATACTAAACTAACTATTGATTGGTATTAGGTTATTGTGCAGGGTCGTGTAAACAATGACTTATGGTGCACTGTTTAGAGCGCTGTATAAATGCACTTTCTTTGGTTACAAATGAAATGGATACAATTTTATCCATTTAATTTGTAACCAAAATGACTGGTAATTTCAGCTTGTCGCTATTTTAGTTTCACAAGAAATTCATGGTGGAGTAAAAGTTAGCAGACAATTGGTGCTCATAACATGCATCTTAACCCTTTGACTTGCCAGCGCGCTTTAAAGCGCGGTTTTCTATAAAGGATGTATTTTGACTTGCCAGCGCGCTTTAAAGCGCGCTTTTCTATAAGGATGTATTTCGACCGCATATTTACATATATACATACATATACATACATGTATACATACATATATACATACATACATACATACATATATACATACCCGGTACATACATATAATATACATACATACATAAATACATACATGCAATCATACATATATACGTACATATATACATACATACATACATATACATACATAAATACATACATACATACATACATACATACATACATACATACATACATACATATATACATACATACATGCATATATATATAGAGGCAGAGAGCGGGCTCCGTTGAACGACGCGTGACGCCGGGCGAACGACCGACCGGCACGTTGGTCGAACGCCTAGGACGACGGTAGCTACCTGATACATACATATATACATACATACATACATACATACCCGGTACATACATATAATATACATACATACATACATACATACATGCAATCATACATATATACGTACATATATACATACATACATACATATACATACATAAATACATACATAAATACATACATACATACATACATACATACATACATACATACATACATACATACATACATACATACATATATACATACATACATGCATATATATAGAGGCAGAGAGCGGGCTCCGTTGAACGACGCGTGACGCCAGGCGAACGACCGACCGGCACGTTGGTCGAACGCCTAGGACGACGGTAGCTACCTGATACATACATATATACATACATACATACATACATATATACATACATATACATACATGTATACATACATATATACATACATACATACATATATACATACCCGGTACATACATATAATATACATACATACATAAATACATACATGCAATCATACATATATACGTACATATATACATACATACATACATATACATACATATATACATACATACATGCATATATATATATATATATATATATACACACATACATACATATATATATATACATACATACATACATACATACATACATACATAGGCCTACCTTTTCGCGCAAAAACATAACGGCAAGTCAAAGGGTTAAAGTCACAGTTGGCCAGAGTACAATGTTACCAAAGGAGGAGCAAATGCCTGTCATCCTTTTCTCATTTCAGATATCCTGTACCACTTCAGTTTTCCCACTGTGCTTTCTGTACATTCTTATTTTGAAGACTACTAGTGCACTGAACTCGCACTGTATATGATGTTGGGTATGATTTCACTGTGATTTATGATAATTTTCACTCATTTTGCAGAGTAAAAGGTGCTTTGCGAGCGAAGTGAGACGCCTGCGTGAGCTGAGTAAAGCACAAGCCATCGTCAACGTCACCGAGTCATAACACGCTTCTCAGCGCTGCGTCTACCATTCTACCTATCCTTCTGTCCTCGTTATATTTCCAGTCTTTTATTTCTCTTCTTTCTATTCTTCTCAAGTGCGCAGTGGACACCTACGGGCTGTCAGCCCATGGATAATGAAGAAGATTCTGCTCATGGTCTTGCTTCAACACCTTCTTTCTGTCTCTTTTTGTTAATGCTATCTAGTCTCTTATTCTGTCAGCAACTTCCTATTACTTGTTGGCCCTTTTAATACTGCACCTTTCAAAAAATTCCGCTTCTCTAAAGGCAAGCACATGTATGAAAGCCATAGACATTCAATCTAATACACGAAATACTCAATAAAATGAACCACATCTGCTGTTTATAAATTATTTAATCTGATATGTTGTTTGCATATCATGCGCTTGTGGGCTGTTGGCTAGGAATTAGTCAACCAGGTGCTACCAACAGAATCTTTGGTTTCAGTCTAATGGATTTTTAACTGATGCAGCACATATGAGACATCCTATAAAATGTTGCATGCAACCATTTGTGATGTTTGATCAATGCCACAACACTAATATTGCCAACTGGTAAGACTAATAAACCAGGCATACAGATGGCAGAGATCATCTTGGATTTTCATAAATTGCCTTGTGTTATCTAGAACAATGCGCAGTTCCAGAAGATTTATGCAAGTAACACCAAGATTTCTGTCAATGGTTCTATAACTGGCTTTCGTCGTATTTCAATTATTTAAAGTAAAAATGTCTGCAAAATTTGTCATTCTTAAGGTACCTGGTAATGATGCTCCTATCTAGCTGAGATACAAGAGATGGTAACAGCCATAACTCAATGCCAAGTTTACCTAGCAGCAAGAAAGTCTTGTGCTGAGACTAAATTTTACAGGCCTGATGTTAGAGGCCAGAATTTATTATAATTAAAGACAGTGCTGGCCAAGAAGCAACAGCTCAGGGCTGTGAATGCCAACGGCAAATGAAAACTATACATTTCCTCATATCCTCATTCCTTTGAATGCATTTAATATCTTGAAAGCTGGCCAATTTGTTTCTTTTCTCACATGGCATCTTATTGGGCACTGACGAATATCCACTCTCCATAGTCATTGTCAGCAAAGAAATAGTGAAACCGTGAAAAAGGGACCACCCGAAAGATATAATTTAGAACCAACTGCTGCATCATTCAATTCTGAACCACAGACACGATCTCAGTACATGTAATCTGGTTATATCTCCTGAATCCATGTACATGTAATCTGGTTATATCTCCTGAATCCATGTACATGTAATCTGGTTATATCTCCTGAATCCATGTACATGTAATCTGGTTATATCTCCTGAATCCATGTACATGTAATCTGGTTATATCTCCTGAATCCATATATCAACACATATCTGCTTGTACAAAAACTACAGAGAAACATTTACAGCTGTGCAATGTTTGGACTATTATGTAAAGTCTGGAGTTATTGTTTTGTGGGGAAACGTCTTCAGCACTGACTGAAAGTCGGTTTGACATTTTAGGCTATTTGAAGTCATGTGGAAATATATATCTTAGTTTTATGTCAGTTTTCCTGTTTACGAAGAATTACCATTAACTGTATTTTTTGTGACGGAATGTTTTTCAACTAGTCAAATAATTTGTGTTACCAATGTCGTTGTTTTCATTCTTAAATAGCTAATTAATATAACACTAACATAACTGATTAGGATAAGACATGTTCTTTGAATATTCATTACATGTCTTCACCAGCCAGGCTTTGCTGCAGAAACTTTGCATGATTGTAGCACCCTACCACATAGCACTGCTAGCCATGCAACATCAAAAGGATAGCTTACTCTAGGCCTTAGTACTCTAGTATACTAGAGTGCAGACATCCATAAAGTAGTGGGGAAAGGAATTCCAAATGCAAACAGACAGGCAGGGGTCTAGTGTGGATCAGTTTTTGAGGACACCCTTTATGAAACCCTTTATATTTAAATGTGTTTCAACGTATTTTGATGCTTATAGACTTGAACACGAACTTTAATTCGATCTTTAGTGACTCTGACTTGAAAATCTCTGGACTCGGACTCGAACATCTCTGGTTTGGACTCAAATATCTCTGGACTCGGACTCAAACATCTCTGGACTCGACTGGACTTAACTAGATCCCTGGACTTCAGTTGATCCATATCCACAAACAGCATTTATTATGTACACAAAATAATCAAAAAGATAAAACTATAGAATCGAATCAATCAAGTTATCTACACATTTATTTAGGTATTTACACAATTCTTGAGTGAAACAATCATTTGTTCACCGCCTGATCCATCACAAAAAGTGGGGCGAGTATTCTTGATTGCGTACTTTCTACAATCCGTCCGTTAGCAATCATCTCGTCAAGTATCATGTAAACCCGATCCATGTTGACCATAATCTAAAAATTAGTTAAGAATAGTTGCGTGGAGAAAGATGTGTAAACTTACCATCCAATATTTCCTACTTTATTAAGTTGAATGCAAACAGGAAAAGGGCGAATATGAAACACATTTAATGAAAAGGAAATTCCTTGGAGATCTGGAACAAAAGCAAGTACTTTTGAGAGGTTCAAAAGAACAGCTAAACATTTCCAGGTACACACAAGTATGCACACATGCCCTGTGCTCCACTATTCACCGCTGATGTCATATCAGGTACCCTGTTGGAACATCCATCTAACTGAAGTTTCTTCGCTATATTATATAAAAAGCTACGCTCTAATAGTGTACCGTCCAAGAACAGTGTATGTCTAATAAGCTGAAGTGAATGCATACGTGATTACATACGTTATCACACAATTAATTGGCTATGACCATAGGCGTACGAGGCGGGGGTGCAGAGGGGCAATTGCCCCCCCCCCACTTTCGGGCAAGTCTGGTTGGTTTTTCGGGCAAAGGCAGACCAAATGACTAAAAAAAGGTCATCAACTTTCGGGCAAGTCCGATTTTTGGGCAAACAAAAACCGAATGACTAAAAAAAAGGTCGTCAACTTTTTTTACGGTTTGACGGATATATTTTTTGGGCAGAAGTTCAATCTTTGTCCCCCCCACTGCTGAAATCTCCCGTACGCCTATGGCTATGACTGAAGCAATTGAAAATATCAAAAAGTCATCAAAGTTTAAAGGATACATCAACTTCAGTCTGAAAATGACAACAAATGTACACCATTAAAGTGCTTAAATAAATACTCCTTAGTGTCTTTAAATATGGTTAATGGAATTTAAAATTGTCTAGGTTTTCTGCATAGGACTTAATGGAGGAGCACAATAATTATTGACATCGACCAAAAGGTGTTAAGGTGAATTGCCTAAATCTCTATGGTGCTCAAAACTTTAGTAAAGTATTCGGGAGTCCATTCCAGACAACTGTCTTCCGCATTATAAGTTATTTTGAAGGAGGGCTATATAAATTCAATCCATTCATTATAGATATTTATATAACGCCTCTTCAAAGGTACTACTCAGGAGTGCTCCCAACCTAAATAAATAAATACGCAAATAAATACTCTGAATAAACAAATGGATTATTCATAAAGAATTTGCATTACAATTATGTACTTGTAAGACATATGAAATTTATTTAGAAATTTAACAAAGCAATGGTCAAACTTACAACTTTAGTGAAGTATTCGTTGAAAGTTTCTACGATGTTCTGTATGAACTCCCATACTGCCAGCTCATTCTGATAGCACAAAAACAAAGCAGAACGAAATACATTATCACATGATAATTAATATAAAGCAAAATGACCAGAGAGTAAGTTTTAAATCAAACAATGAAGCTAAGGCCATGCTCGAACTAATACAATTTTTTTTCTTCTCACATTTGCTATAGCGCCCCTTCAAGCTTTCTATTCAGAGGCACACCCAACTACAGCAAGGACACTGCATCTGAGTTTAATTCCGAAGCGCATGAGTAATTGCGAGTGAAGGACTTGCTCAAGGTCCCTACGCGGCGGCTTGAGGTGGATTCTAACCTGGAACCTCTGGCTCCAAGGCACCGAATCCACCACCATCTCCATAGTGCATTGTAAGACTGTCTACAGGCCGCAGCTGCATCATATAAGACCAAAAGTCAGCACAAAACTTTACATGCATTATTTCATTATAGCATTAATTCATTTCAGGGGGGGGGGGTGTTCAAACACCCAAACCTCCACCCCTAGCTACGGCTTTGCTCTGTGCATAGTGACTAAATGCTGTCGGTAGTCCTATTTTGTACACTATTCATATTTGGCCTGTTTGAGGTTTCCCATAGTTTTTGGTCATTTTCTACCTAATGACATCATGCGAAAAGCGACTGATTTCATGGTGACGGGTCACATATATTATTATTAATTTAGACCTACCTCATCATCAGTGATGCCAATTATGAAATACAGGCTGCCATATTTTCGATAGACGACTCTTGTGCTATGGTGGTCGAAAAAACTACACTGCAAACAGGAAATTGCACTGTATAACAAATCAGAGTACCGGTAAACTGCTTTAAAAGCAAAAAATTCAATTCTTAAGAGTTTGATTTCCTTAATTTAGTATTCTGTACTCAGATTCAGAATGACTACCTATAATAGTTGGCATGCAGTGCGTGAGGGCAACTGGCCACGTTATGCATTGTGCATGCACAGCGACAGGAATGTCAAGGTTATTAAGAGCCTTTGGTAATGACAGAGAGTGAAACGAGATATGCTAAACTAGTTCTATACAATGACAGGTCAAGTCTAGATGACATGGTTTCGTAAGCGATTTATTAGTTGTACAAGTCTGCAAGGCAAGGTAGTTTGCTAGATTAATTATTAAATGTTCACGCCAATAACTTTGGGAATATTTTATCCCCAATTTTCGTTTTTGAATAATACTAAATATAGTGTCGTACAACTCAAAACAAAAGTTCGCATTATTCAAAAGACGAAAATGCATGATAAAGTATTCCCAAAATCATTGGCATGGACATTTAATAGCATCGATTCCGGACGACGGCAAGAGGCGGCTGTCTACTTTGAGTCCGATGTATATACAGGTAAAAAAAATTATATTCGGAGCAAACGCAGTATATACCTACCCGTACCTCATTTATTTCGCAGCATTGCGATAAAGTTAGATTGCTGGTATAAAGTTAGTGCAGTCGTTGGCAACCATATTGTTTTGTATATGGACACTCAGTTCTCAGTCTTCGGGATTACCAGTAGGTCTATCCGATGCTTTAGTAAGCAACCGTGTTTAAATGCAACAAACCTGGTTGTCTTCTCTTAGCAAACATTTCTTTACAATTTCAGTTTCTTGCGGCAATGTTTTGTCAGGACTGTCGTAGTACTTTCTAACTCTAGGTTGGCCTCGTTTATTTACAACGAGAAGAAAATTAATCATTTTATTTATACAAATTGTATTTTATAATTCCCGTCCCTAAATCTATAAGCTATTGTTTCCCCGTTTATCGCTCGCAATTTAATTATTTCGCAAATTAATACACAACGATCATAAATCGACACCCGATGTCAATGTAAGTATAATAAGTAAGAAAACTAATTAAGTAAGAAAGCATAGCTTTTCTAGTTTATTGTATTTCCTGTTATTGATATGTTGTCTTGAAGATATTAAAAGATTATAGTAAGAAAATATTTTTGAAAACGTTAACTAAAAACTATAATTAAAACGATCACTATAATTTTATACATAATTATTATTCGTTCGTTAAGTTTTAAATTAGTTTTAAATCAGCGCTCAAACAAGTTAGTGTCTTTAGCTACCTTTTCGAATTTCTGTCTACAGTCTCCTCTTTCAAATTCTGCAGCGCTTTCTTTTAGTTGCAGTTCATTTAATATGACGTCATTTGGAGCATGCTCTACAACTAGATATACTCTTGCTGCCATTCCTCGTTGCTAAAGAAGCTATATACGTGAATTTTATAAAGTTATTCGATTGCACCAAGTATCGACTGATTATTGTCATTGGGCGACGTAACGGCAGGTGATTTAAATTTGCCCATATCTAATTTTATAGGACCATATATTTTCTACACGCAGCTGGAACATTTTAATAGTAGACTAGCTAGTTGCCGCCGCTAGTATATTATAATGCAGAAACCCGAAAGCCGATTCCTTAAATACGGCTTATGATATTATGTATACAGCATTGTCCACAGAGGGAATCTTAAATATTGTGGCACACATTCATTTGGGCTTGGGTGGTCATGGATCTCACAAAATTAATTCATTGACAAAAATAAGCAAGATGAAGGCTACATGGATGCTATAAAATGTGTATATTCGCTTACATAAAATTATATTACATACATACATTCATTAAAACTTACCACTCAGTCAGAATAATATTATGCAGATTTCATCTATGCTTTTTGGCTTAGGAGAAACTTTGAAGCATGGATCCTAATGCAAAAGACAATGGTTCCGAGTCAGAATCAGAAAACGTCAAAGCCAAGAAGCACAGTTCCTCAAAGAGCAAGAAGTCAAAATCAAAGTCAAAGGAATCCAGAGAGGCTGTACCTAGGGAACCACAGGAAACAACTTATTCCCCGAAGCATGAGGTAGAAAACCGTGCAAAGCGAGATACAGGAAAAACAGTGAAAAGGTTAGACAGTACATTAATAACTGTACAATTGCTGCTTTTTGTCATCTTGGAATTTGATCATACTAGCAGCTGAGTGATTAAATATATTCTTTCCCTAAAACACTCTAAACCCTGTGAGATTGTTTTACAGTTCATTCTTCAGATTTTAATTCCCTTCTTCTCTCTGTAAGGTGCGTTGAGTCTACTCTAAGAATACCATTTGAGTCAATTACTATAATTCTTTTATTCGTGAAAATGTACGTCTGCATTGTTTGAACAGTGATCCTGGAATTGTCCTCTGGGATCTTGCTCTACAGCAAGCACAAGAGAAGCAGAATGCTGAAGGTATGTCTAAGGCTTTCTAAGCTACATTAATTTGCCAGTACCATGTACTATTAATTCAGCGTTCCTTGTCCACTCAGCTATTATTATATGCAACAGAAAATAAGTTAAGGCAATCCCCTCAGAGGCAAATTAATTATCCTGAGTAGATAACCTTGAAGGGGCGCTATATCAAATTGCTAGTGAATACATAAATAAATAAATGTGGCAAGATTTCCCAACCTAGATCACAAAATCAGAGTTGTGGGCAAAGAAAAGTCAAGTAAGTTCATTCTTCAGGTTTTAGTTCAGCCTACTTCTCTCCGTAAAATGCATTCATCATTTATTTTGAGAATTTATATATATAGCAACTGAGTGTCATATTGTTTCAATGTTCATGGCATTCAAGTCTTTCTTCATGACTCTCTGTCATGCCTGAGTAGTTTCCTTGAAGAGGCGCTATATAAATACATGAATGAATGAATTAATTAATTAATTAATTAATTAACTATTTACAGAGCACCTTACTTTAGTCATTTAATTTTCGTGTTTCATTAGTAGATAACTACACTTTCTATAGCTTTCATCCATGCAAATAATTTTCATACTGACAATGGTTTTTGTCTAAAGCACAAAACACTAATAGAATGTGAGTAAACTTACTGATGAGCCAATTAATTAATTATTTGTTTTTAGATGCCTCTGTTGAAGAGAAATCAATTGTTTTTCTTGGTAGCAAAGATGCGGTGAGTCTACTCTTTGACTTTTTTGTGCAGTTGGAGTTAGTGATTTTAAAGTGAGCGTTCTGCAAGTGATATACTTTTGATAAGTTTTTTGTAAAATTTATGTATTTTATGTAAATTCAAATCATTGATTACATGATATAAAATAAGAGTTTTGAGAAAACATTGTTTTAAATTGTGCAGCCCGTTGTGAATGTGTGCTTGGATCCATGTTACAAAACCACCTCAGCGCCAGCAATTTACATCGCAGAATCAAATGATGTTGGAATTTATCATTGTAGCAGCCTCGATAATTTCTGGTAGTCAACTCAACTCATTGTTGGTTTTCAATTTTTTTAAACTGGGGGGGGGCGGGAGCGCATTGGTTAACACGCTAGTATGGAAAGTGAGAGGTAACGAGTTGGCACCCCGTTTAGAGAGGACATGCTTTGTAGGCTGCTATTAGCGCCGTGTATTGCAGACTGTCTGTTCTGTTAGTAGTTAAGATTGACGTTAATTAAGATTACCGCATAACTTGTACGTGTACAGCGCTGTGCATTTGCAAGCGTTTCATTAAAGAAAAATATATTATTTCTTACTTTAATTTGTTGTTAGCACATTAACATCGAGCTGCACTGATTTTCCAGTCACTGTACACTTTCATCGTTAGAGTGTTAAGTTAGTTATTGGCTTCTGTTCACCGGGGCACGGTGGTGTAGTGGTGGCGTCGTTGCCTTGAAGCCGGAAGGTTCAAGGTTCGAATCCACCTCAAGTCGCCACGTAGGGACCTTGGGCAAGTCCTTCACTCGCAGTTGCTCAGCGCTTCGGCGTGAAACTTCGATTCAGTGTCCGCGCTGTAGTCGGGAGCGCCTCTGAGTAGCGGTTGAGAGCTGGAAGAGGCGCTATAACAAGTGCGTATACAAAGAAATTAATTGTTGATCTGCAGGGAAAGACGAGCATTATTTTTCGGATCCTGGATCGTGAGGATTCTCCGAAACCGACGACTGCTCTCGAATACACGTACGCACGTCGGCCGAAAAACAACAGCCTGGTGATTGAATTCTTTAAAGATCTTACTTTGCAAAATTATGTTGTTGTTGTTGAAGATCACTGGATAAGATTTCGTTAGAAATTTCGGATTTATTGGTGTCCAGGTGTAGTTGTTGCATTTCTAACATTGTTACATGACTCCCAGCTTTACTATGATCTAACGTACTGTAATGTAAATGTAAATGGTGATGATAATGGTGATGAAGATGATTTACAATGATGATGATGATGAATATGATTACATCCAAGATGATAACTATGAAGATGAATTGTCCCATCTGTCAAATGCAGAATGGGACTACTAACATTACAGGACACTGCCAGTGTTTGCTGCAATGATAATGATGGTGATGATGATGATGGCTATGATGATGATGATGACTATGATGATGATGACGACGATGAAGACAACGACGACAGTGATCAGCAAAAAGCGCAGTCAATGACATGTTGATATGTGAAAATTTCACATCATATTTTATATTTCTAGGAAAAGGACATTGCTCACATCTGGGAGTTGGGCGGAGGGACTTGGCTTTCGAAATTGGCCGATATTACTGTTGACGCTGATAGCATCAGGCAAGTCAGAATACTTTGATTGTAATCTGTTTAATCATTAATTATCAGTTGTTGTGTTTATTGTTAATAATAATCTTTTCTTTATTGAAACGCCTGCAAGACGCACTGCGCTTTACATTTACAAGTTATGCAGTAATCTTAATTAAACTTAACTACCAACTGAGCAGACAGCTTTGCAATTACAATGGCACTAATAGCAGCCTACAAATCAAATCCACCCAACGGGGGCTTGAACCTGCTACCTCTCGCACTCTTAGCCAGCGTGTTAACCATTACTCTACCGGGCCCCCATAATCTGGTGTGGCAGATCAGGATTCTAGTGAGGCAATTGGCAATAATAATGAGGCTTTGTTCAATCAGTGCATTATAATTTGCCGACGTGTTTTTCTTGTTAGAACGATGTCAGTGGCTCTCGTGCTTGACCTCAGCAAACCAAACGAACTGTGGGTGACGTTGGACAAATGGCTGCAGGTCTTGAAGTCGCGAGTAGAGGTCGTCCTCAATGACATACGCGACACTGACGTCACCGTCAAGGAACACCTCAAACGAGATGCGTGGCAGAGAGTGGGAGAAGACCATCCGGTGGGACAATTCTCCGTGTCTCGTTACTTCTATTAGTATCATCTTCATAGAACTTTATCTATATATCTATCTATCTATCTATGCAATTTATATAGCGCCCCTTCATGGAATCTACTCAGAGGCGCTCCCGACCCATCTTGGATGTAATCATATTCATCATCATCATTGTAAATCAGCTTCATCACCATTATCATCACCGTTTACATTGATATGCTTATTGCTGTGGTTCTCTTTCTTGTGATCATCATTTCATCAACTGGGACATCTGATTTTGTGCATGTAATTAAATAGTTACTACTCAATACTCATGACAGAGTAGCATTACTTCAAGTAACTTCTAGATTTCTTTACAACATATTGCTAAAGCATAACTAACGATGCTATTCAATTCCAAAAGCTGATTAATTTTATTATTCTTCAATCAGTTTTTTAGTTTAATCTTTGTTTGTCTCAATGTACCATGTCACGGTTTGTCAACCTGTTTTTTGCAAAAATAAACGAACATGCTTATGTATCGCTACGATGGTTATGAATATATATCTTTCCCTGCTCTCTTTTCTGGTTTTCATGCATTATTAAACATTACTTATAAATGCTGTTTGATTTTTTTTTGTAGGATCAAGAACTGATTGATCCCTTTCTCTTGCCTCTTGTCATAATTGGAACGAAATATGATATATTTCAGGCTAGTAGAGCGTATACCTTTCGCATAAACTAAGCGTACACTTCAATTTTGAGAAGTCATACAAGATACTGCGTTAATGTTGAGTTTGGAAAACACATTGACAAATACAGACTGACAGTTGTTAGTTGTTTTAAAATCAGCCCATTGACAAGTAGCCTGGAAAAGTTGATTCAAGAACTGTAATCCCAAAAGCTTAAAGATCCTTCGCTATGTCTTTCAGGACCTAAGTTCTGTGGTTATAAGTACCATGAATTTAGTTTAGGACTGGTACTGATTCAAGAAAAACTTGAATTGATTAATTTTCTTTAACTTTGATTAATTGGTTCAGTTTGATAAATTTGGTATCTGTTACGTAAAGTGTGAAGAACTGTTTGAAATGTAGTCAGTAAGTCAGATATTGAGTTCTTTTTAGAGTTTTTAATCATTCCAAATGCTGAAGCTGATATGGTCAGTGAAGCCAGTAAAAGTTGCTACATTTACGCAATTTACTTAATAGTATACTTTAGTTAAGGCCATAATCTAATAATTTATTCAATAATTTGGTTCCCTAGTTAACAGGATTTGTATCCCTTCAGGGCTTCGTTTTTGTGGCCGTGTTGCAAGTTCAATAAGTAAACTTGAATTTTTTTATTTGGTCACAAAAATAAACAATGTTGATTGATTGATTGATTGATTGGTTGATTGATTGATCGATTGATTGATTGATTGGTTGATTTATTGATTTCATTGATTTCATTGGATTGATTGATTGATTGTAGGACTTTGATCCAGAGAAGCGGAAAATCATCTGCAAGACTCTGCGATTTGTTGCGCACAAATATGGAGCTCATCTCATGGTAGGAAAGACTACAACTATATAACAATAATACTATTAATACTAATAATAATTATAATAATTATAATAATAAATACTAGTAATTCTATTTATTTCCTGAACCAACATAACACAATTATTACAGTGAACATATTGTGTAATATTGTTTGTGCTTATCAATAATACTAATACTAATAATAATAAATGTATGTTTATAAGCAAATAATAATAAAAGAATAAAAATAATAACTCCTTAACACCTGGAGCAGCAGCTGAAATGGCAACCACCAAGAAGATAGAAAAATATACGGGAATCCCCAGTACACACAATAATTCATTCCAGTGGAATGCGGCGCTTGAGATTAAATTATCAAGTAGGTTTGTTCAAAGATCAACTTAACCCTTTAACGATGGGCTGCATAGGTTTCCCGTACATTTTAGTACACGCTTGTTGTTAAAGGGTTAAGGGTGTGTTGAAGCCATTGTGATAGGGATCAATAAGTAACCCATTACATCTTTGTGCACGTGATCAATGTCTTAGATAACTTATTATTATTAATTAAATGTGTACCAGTAACACGTGCATGGTCACACAAAATTGTAAATCTCAGGCATGGATAATCAGCCGTCAGGAGAATAGATTTGTATATCTGGTTTATATACACCGTGAGGCATAAAAAACCCTAGAAAAATTGTTGTCATTTTAACAATATTCAAGCAATGTCAATGAAATTCAGGAAATGTACAGCCAAATAGCAGGCAATGTAAACAGATTTTTTAGTTTGTACTCAAACTGTCCGCCTTTAGCTTCTACGCATGCGCGAAGTCGTTTGCGCCATTCACGCACCGCCGAGTCAATAATTCGCTGGTCAAGATCATTCCAAGCTTGCATAATTCTCTTACAAAGATCTTCAACATCACGGACATTTCTTTTGTACACCATTTTCTGCTTCTAATAGCAATAGGCCTACTCAAAATGATCGCCTAGCTGTATGTAGCAGTTGGAACTCGAAAGAGAGATATTGCAGCCGACCGCCTTTTACGCACACGTCCGACGTTTAGCAAATCCCTGGCGGAGCCAGTCGGTGTTTCTTCTCTGGGGCGCACGCCTATTCACTTTGTTAAAACGGGGTAAAAATCAACGGCCAATACTACAGAGATGTTTTACTCATGGAAGGCCTTTTACCTGAAATTCGGGAACTCTGAATTTTACATTTTCTAGCAAGGTGGTACTCTAGCGCACAGAGCACGAGGAACGGCTGCACTTCTGACGAATGAAACTCCTGACTTCATAACTCCTACATTATGGCCCCCTGACAGCCCTAATCTGAATCCTGTCGATTATTACATATGGGGCTACATGCAGGAAATGGTGTACAAAGAAAGGTCCGTGATGTTGAAGATCTTCGTAAGCCAGCGGTTCTCAACCTGTGGGTCGCGACCCCCTCGGGGGTCGCCTGACAATTTGCCAGAGGTCGCCTGGCCCCTTCAGAAATTTGCAAAAGATATTGGCCAAATAGCAATTTCAACAAACTAAAATAAATTCTTCATCATAGGCTAATTTTGCTCTGATTCATCAGTTAGATTGCGGCAGCTAATTTAATTTTTTCCATTTTAGTTTTCAAATGTAGGCTAAATTCTGCTATTCTTCTAAAGAAACACAGGGAGGAATATTTTTTGAAGTCTAGACCACCTCTCTGAGCATTGAAATTATGAGTAATTTTTTTAGATGATGGCTTAGAATGCTACGGTGCACAAATCCAAAATATTGTTAACAACTTGGGGCCGACATTCTGAAGTCTTAAACCATGACTATCAGCATTGACAAAATTCAGATGACAGTTTAAAATAGGCTACTGATTGGAAATTTAGAAAAAATTAAGAATGGAAAGAGGACATTTATTGAAGTCATAAACAATGCCTTCAGCACTGAAATTATGAAGGTTTTTTAAATTGAGATTCTAAACAGTGGATGATCGAAGGAGACACTTTAAAGTTTGAAGTCGTAAGGACTTAAAGCACGACTATCAGCACTGAAATGATGAAGAGTTTTGTTAAAACGACAGTTTAAAATGCTACCATTGCGGGGTGGAAAATTGTTGACAATGGGGAATGGCACATAGGCCTACGTCCATTCTCCAAACTCTCCCTGCTCGGCGCATTCATAAGAACACAAATGAAGTTTTTGAAATTGCTTGCATCGCAAAACGAATAAGTAAGGTGAAATGAGTGTTAAGAAAAGAAAAACTAGGCCTATTGACCAATTCTCAGAGTAGCCTATTGCTTAATAGTTGTAGCATGAATAGAGAAATTAGAATTAGGTCTTTGTTATGACATTTTATCGGTAGAATCAATGAAACCTAACAAATAAACCGCATAGCACTATTCAAATAGGCTATTCTAACCATCCTAGCTATGTAGGAAAGCATGTCCAGTATTTTTAAGAACAAAGCTGATGATGCCAAGAAGGCACACTTTACGTGAGACAGCGGGTTTGAAGAATTCCAGTTCTAAGCAAGACGCTGCAGCTGTTGAAGCTGCATCACAAGCCGAATAGGCTTAGCCTATATAAACTCGACTACTTCAAACTAAAGGAAACCTCATACAACTGCCAAAAACAGTATTCGTATTATGAGGATGAAAATGCATAACAATAATGGACAATAGTAACAAAATGCAGTGAAACAGGGGTTGTTACACAATCAATTTTGTCGTTGGGGTCGCCACAACTTTTGAAATGTTAAAAAGGGGTTAGCCGGACTAAAAAGGTTGAGAACCGCTGTCGTAAGCGAATCGTGCAAGCTTGGAACGATCTTGACCAGCGATTTTATTGACTTGGCGGTGCGTGAATGGCGCAAGCGACTTCGCGCATGCGTAGAAGCTATAAAGGCGGACAGTTTGAGTACAAACTCATAATCGTTTTACATTGCCTGCTATTTAGCTCTAAATTTCCAGAATTTCATTGACATTGCTTGAATATTGTTAAAATTATAACAATTTTACTAGGGGCTTTGTTTTTTATGCCTCACGGTGTATATATATATATATATCTGAGAATAAAACATTGGTTGTCGAATACTTTTTAGTTCTTTAGTACAAAACTCGAATCTCTGTTGGGCAAGACGAGGTTGGTGGTCAACAATTTCATGTTCAGCACACCACTTGCGTAAGTTTCATTTGAATTACACTCTGACATGAACTAGGTCATTGTTGTCATTGATTAACACGTAACATTGCATGTTTTCAGTTAGGAAAATATATCTTCTTTCCTGAACGATACTCTATACCCTCTTCGATCTCAGACTGGTGCAAATACAGATGTTTATGGTTACTAAGCCTGAATAGCACCCCCAACTTTAGAACTAGCTCTCTGCTGAAATTGATGCAAAAAGTAGAATGGCTCATGTTAAGTTTGTGAGTTTATTGTGACTGCTGTAGGAAATCTGCTCAGACAGAATACAGTAAGCCGTTGATGATAACAGCAGGACAGGATGCCTTTCAGCAAATAGGTATGTTGACATATCAGCTTTCTGTTTAAGTTTGTTCAGCTTAATTTTGATGAAATATGTGAGAACCCATACCATTCACTCAAAGATGATGAGGTTTTGATATTAACGTTGTTGATGTAACTAGTGCAATGCATGATGAATTGATGATATATAATATTTTATTTATAGGTGTCTGTTATATTTCGTATAATTTCTTGTGAACACAGGAGTTATTCAAAAACAGTGTGCTGTAACTTGAGAGCTCCAGTTCTCCACATTTATTATTAATAATAATATTAAATAATGATAAAAGTGCCATTAATAGATATCTCAGCTAAAGTGCCTCGAAACCGAGTTGAAGCGCTGGACAGTAATAGAGAGGCGTTGCAGCAAAAAGTAATAATATTAATAATAATAAAGGATTGCCTGAGCTAGAATAATTAAAACACAGTTGCTGGCATAAGCCGCCTGGCTAATTGCAAAGTGATTATTCATTATGATTGTTGTAACGTAAATTTTATGCAGTTAATAATTTGAATTTACTGGTGCATCTGTTGGCTTAAAAAATTATAACTTTTTGTGCCCCAAGGTTTCAAAATGTTGGATAGTAATCATAGTACTGTTGTGAAATATCTGCATTTTTGTTTATTCTCAGGAACCCCTCCACTACCAGACGGTGACATAGGACGTATAACTGCCAAGTGAGTTCCATCAAGTTATTTTAGATACCATACATACAATGTATACATATACAATACATACATACATACATATACAATGCAGGCATATAATATAGCTCTTACTTTATAGAAATCTCTGAGACAATTCGTCATGGTTGATCAGTTGTTAGATATTGTGGTAGATGGTCTTTGAAAATATAACAGCTGACAACGCGACACCATCAGCTGCTAAAACCATTCCTTACACTTTTCATGGCTTATCAGGCACAATTCGAATTGCAAACTTTATTAATAATAATTATTATAAGAAGTTGGTGTTTATACACAGACATCCACTACAAGTTGTCCGATTTGGTCCAGTAAGCGATGTAAATAAAGCTGCTGAATTTTATGATTTTATTAGGATTTTTCCATCTATGATTGCTGGTGTCAATTTTGATTAGCTGTCATGCCAGTTTAGGTCCCTGTTTACTCGACAATGGAGTAAGACCACATAGAAAGATAGACTAGATAGTGTGGTAGAACAGAGAAATAATTTGTATAATCCTAAGTTCTTTTTTGCAGAACTCCCTGGGATCTTTGGAAGCATGCCTACACTCAGCATTTCCCTCAGGAGGTAAATCTCTCCAATTATTTCTTGTGTGGATAGTGGTAGTTTCGTACTGTAATATTTTAAGTGTGAGTAAACCTTTTTAGATACACACCAACACATGCCATTTCCCATTTCAAATAAATGTAATAAGGGTATGAATAAATTCGAGACTTCGTCTGATTTGAAGATCTGTTAACTTAGACTTGCCATTATCAGTAACTGGCCCATCAGGGACTACAGACCTTATTATTCTTCATCTTTTTACTAACTAAAGTTGTGATACTACCTATAAGTTTCAGCTTACAACTTGGTGCATTAGAACACTTGAACCAGTAGTTTAAGACGTCGTCCATAAATTTACAGACTCTAATTAAAATTACCGGTAGTTATGTATAAATTTTACAGTGGTATCTGTTAAAATAGAATAGTAGCTCAAGTATTACTGAAAGTGCTTATAATTATAAGTACGGTATTCAGTATAATACATCTTTGCAATAGTATGGTATTTGTTCCATACCATGCAATGTATGCTGTGGAATATCCATTATTTGGGTCATTGGTTGATGCAGTATTATCGTTATCTCAGTGTGATAATTAGAATGTATATTACATTGTATACAATAATATTGTGAACTTGGTTATGTTCCAGAGTTTTGCTGACCCATCGTTGGCAGCGGATCCTGCAAAAGACAAACAATTCGCGGAAAAGGAGATCGACGCGATGAGAGCCAAAAAGGACGAGGTCGGCCGCTATTTGTCATTTCTTCTGTTCGTCATACTTACTTACTTTGGTCCATATGAAAAATTACCCTTCAATCACAAAATACTTGTTTTAGTGTAAAGAAATGGTTCAGAAAATGCTGGTTCACTACAAATGCTTTTTACACAATTTTACAAATAAAAACCCAACAGCAGAACCGACTCGGAAGTTAAAATAATATTTCAAACTGATTAATTAACTGAGTGAACAAAAAATGCTGTCAGAGATTTGTCAGATGTTAGAAATTGCCAAGTTTTACTGCAACAAAGAGTTGTGTTGGGTCATCTGCAGTGATTTGTAATACTTACACGGATACTGATTGTAATCGTAAGTGCTCATTCATATAGCGCCTCTTCAAGAAAACTCGTCAGGTACAACCGACCTCATTATGCAAGACCAGGATCGAACACAAGATCACATTCAAATAAAATGATCTTCAATTGCTTGTGCATTTAGAGGCATAGAAAGTAACACAGTCACACACACACACACACACACACACACACACACACACACACACAGCAAAATCAAGTGGAGTCCCCTGGGGCATGAGAGCAGCTCTTTCAAGTCCTTTTTATCTCGGCATTCACAACTTAGTACATTTCAACATTTCCCGATCATTTCTTTCGACAGTTGATAAACGTTAGTTTACATTTTCTTGCACCTGTCTTTGTAACCAGGAGCTCGAATACTACCGAAAGCAAGCGGAGAGAAGAGGCAAAGCATCGTACATGAAGTCACCACTAGAGGGCTACTCGTAGGAGGTCACTCAGTGCAACACAAGTCTGAGTGTTATGATGAAAAGGAGACAATGATGACTTCATTCATGTAATTAATTAATATGTAACCATAAGATACGCTCTATTTATTTCCAAACTGATAAAGACTCTACTGAGTGAACTTAATTATTTTTACACTTGTATGAACATGACAGTGCACATCATATGTTTGCCTACAATGTTTAGTTCGTCTTCTGACCTAGAGGTAATTGAATGTCATGCATAGAAAATATTTTGACTGTTTGTCGAGATGTGTTAATAATACTGATATAAATGGCATGTTTCAATTACAATTATAGAAATATTTAAAAATTAGTCCAAAAAAGTTAAAAAAAACACAGATATAATGCTCTTCATGTAAAATTAGACTTGGTGACTTGAACGTTCGTGTAGACCAGGAAAGCCGTTACAAACGTACAAGATTATCAGACCTATAAGGTAACCGATTTAAAATGAAACCAAAACTATTCTATTCGATGATTACAGTTGTAGGCCTACCAGCATCCCTTACAGCCTAGCGGCACCGTTACTGTCGGAAAATAAATCTTTCATTTCACAATCGCATGTTAAGAGTGTAGGAAGTTAAATTATAAAAATACCACAATTTATGCATATTATGCAGCATATTGATGTGGGGAATCAGTTACTTAAAACATAGAGATCATGTCTTTTGAATGTATTAAATTTTAATAGATACAGTATCGGTATCAATCAGGTATCGATTGTTTCAGTCGACATATGCATCAGAAGGGTATAGTAGTTGTTGCGCTGGTCTTCCACGTCTCGCATTCTTCTTTCTTCCGTGCTTCCTCACTTGATGTGTCAGCAGCGTGCAGTGGTGGTTGAATGTTGCATCGCATAGGTTGCACACGTATTTAGTCACGGTGTGGCTCAGTTTCGCATAACTAGATGATGTCTGGCGAGCCGCCACGGCTGCTACAGCAGATGGTGTTAGCTGAGCAGACATTTGCCGATTGGGAGGTAAAGTGCAAAAACGGGGATCCATGTGTTTGGTGAAAGATACTTCGCTGGAAGCGTTTCTTCTGCCGTAATATCTCTGTGCTAGCGACGCACGCTGGTCAGTTGTGCGTTGACGCACGACAGGCAATTGGCATGATCTGGCGTCCTGTCAATGAAACGTGCAAATGTTAAAAAAAGATCAGCTAATTTTTTAGAGACGGTTTGAAGTTCTAGCAATGTCAGCGTCTTAACACTTTAATGACGAGCTACACTGGTTTACCAGTCATTTTACTACTCTTGTCATTAAAGTGCTAACTTGGTATACGAGGACGCCAGTTCTGTACCTTCCTATCTCGTCTCTCATTTTATATGTAGTTTATGTGCATACTCATTTTACACCAAAGAGGACTGTGCTTGTGAAACAGAAATCTTTGGAAAGGGAATTGAACCCATGACATATTATGATTGCCTTCTTCTACAGAATCCTGCCACTCTCGAACATTTACACATATCCCTTAAACTACTAGCAAAGCGAAATTGGTGCCACTATTGGATAATGGGGGCACTATAAAATTCACAAGAAAGATGTTCAATTCAAATGTTTCTTTTTCCATTACTAAACAAAACACAACAGAATTCAAATTTCTTATGTCATCACTGAAGTTTGCCACATTCAGCTTATTAAGGCAAACGTTGCCCAAATGCAACCTAAGAAATACCAGTTAAAAGTGATTATAAAATTCTTTTAGAAACAATATACATTCAGTTGCAAAAGTTCGTATTCTAGATGTAAAAAATATAATAAATTACAGTTTATAATAAACTATCGTTCTTTTAATAACCAACTCTTCCCGAGTTTTCAAACTAGACTGATCTGTTCATGCAATATAATATCGCTTCACAGTTATGAACATTAAGAATAAACTCAAACAATGACAAACTTTTGATGTAAATGTTACAATGTTTAGTCAATCATTGAATTATTGTTTAACCCTTTAATGCCGGAGGGTATTGGATTTCCCATACATTTTACTACCTTCTCGGCATTAAAAGGTTAAAACAGCTGTGTACCGTAATATTATTAACAACAAGCACTGGCAATGAAAATAAACCTAGCATTTTTCACAGGAAAATACAAAATATCAATTGAAATGCTTAGCAGAAAAGTGACATCCTAATGCAGTGCTGGGCATCAAATGTTTTCTCAGTAACAGATTGTTCAACCAGGCAAAGTACCAGAACACCATCACAGCTTATTGCAGTATGTAAAACACTGCATTGACCCTTGCAGCAATTGCAGCATGCATAGTTACAGCACAATTGATTGTATAAGGGGATATGCAAAATGACATAATTTGCATTATATTATGAATGCTATGGCTTTTCATAGCATCATATAGCATTTGACATAAATGTGTCAAAACACATGGCAAAGCATTTCGCAAAACATATGCCATTTGGTATATTATGGTCATACATGACATAGCATTTATACACAATTAGCAATATGCCACATTACATACATATATTACATTCGAGACCCTCTTATTAACCCTTTACCCATTCATTTTTCCCGTTAAGCCTGCCTGTGTTTTCAGCGGATATTCTCGGGGCAAACGGGTAACGGGTTAAGATGAGTATCGATATTCGGTTCAGCCCTAGAAAGCATCAGATAGCTGTGTTCCAGTATTAAGCCAATGGGGTCAATGAACAATGCACTCTGCTGCATATGGGGACCTGTTGGTTCTGTGCTCCCAAACAATAATACAGAAATTTTGTCGACTGTTCTATAAAAATTATTTATATAACAGATGCTAAAAAAAACATGCCTTACTAATGCTCAAATAAATACATACAAGCATAACACAAGAGGCTTGTGACATAAATCTTATGCCATGTCGTATATAAAAGTGCAAGACAAAGCATAGTAAATGGTATGACTCAAACTTTTTCATTCAAAAATCTCCAATAAAAATTATTCTCGGGCAAACATTTCGCAACATTTTTCAAATGCCCATAAACCCACAAACAAGAAAATATAATAAGACTCAAACTTTTTCATTCAAAAATCTCCATTAAAATTATTTTTAGGCAAACATTTAGCAACATTTTTCAAGGTTGGGCTATCTTCAAATGCTCGTAAACCCAAAAAAAAGAAAAAAGAACCGTTGTAGAGGACAGTGTCAAGTTGCCATAACCACACAACATACAGAGATCAGAATACAGACGTCCAGCTCAAAGAACCAAGCATTGCACTTAGCCTAGAGAAGTTTACAGATTCCACAAGATTTAACAACTTTGGAAAAGTGACCAATAAGCAAGGAACCCACATCGGAAAAAATTGATTTCGACTTAGGTACTAACAAAACTCAAGCGAGGGAATGGATCAGTTGTGGCAAAATTAAAGTAACAGCAGGTCGAGCAAAGTAAACTGGGGTCTCGTGCATCAAAGACTTGAGAAAATCGGTGGTCGGCCTCGTTTTTGCTTCTTTCGTCCATGCGCATTTATCTGGTGACGCAGTAGACTTCTCCTGTGGCCCATGGTCGCCCCGCACAGCTTGCAGACAAAGCTAGTCATAGTGCCCGAATTTGCGGCCCAGCCATCGAGTGGCATTTGCTGTGATGGAGATGAGAGAAGGTTCTGCTGCGAGGCACCAGTGCGTGGCATGAGCGCCTGACCGGTGGCGTTGGTTGACTGGGTTATTCGACGCCGGAAAGTGCGGGAATTACCAGTGGTCATCGAAACAGTGAAGCGCGACATTGCGTCCATCGTCTGCCAAAGATACAACCAAAACACCAGTTAGCCTTAGTTGTCCCACGTCAGCCACGTCTGAACAGCGCGTCAGCCAAATTTAAACCAAATCAATTTGCCTGCTTTCACCAGGGTGGACAAAGACAGATACGGCAATCAAATAAGTTAAGGGAAAGTAAGATTGCGACATAAGATTGCGACAGTGCGACACCCTTCAGACTGCTTTCAAAAGTGAATTTCAGCAGTTGTTCTAATATTTAACTGACTCAAGACACGTGAATATAGAAAGATATGCAAGTACCGCTTCATGTGAACTTGTGAAGCCTAGTTGTGTTGATTGTTTGATGAGGCAATGAGGTAAACAAATCAGAGAAAGTATTGGTCAAGTCTTTTACAAACATTAAACATCAGAGACTATGAATTAGAAGATGGTGAGAATTGCTGTATTATTTTTTTTTGTCCCAGTGTTATATGAAATGGAGAAGTACCGATAGTTGCACCATGGACATTTCTCAGTGACACAAGTCTGCCATGATGGGTATGAAGCAGGAGGCAAACAGGAGAATTTGACTAGAATTAGGCACATTTAGCAGCAACCGTTCGATTTATCAATTGCTTCAATGCCGACCTGCTCTGCTATTGATTGTAATGATGAGTGTCTTTAAAATCACTAAGCACCAGTTTAAGCTACTTCGGCCACGTGATGAGATCAAACTGTTTGGAAAAAGAATTGATGTTGGCATGCGGAGAGGGAAGAAAAAGATGAGGAAGACGAAGGAAGAAATGGATGGATGAAATACACGAGAAGTCTGGTATGAGCTTGGAGACGCTAAGACAGGCGACAAGAGAGAGGAAACACTGGGGGATACATCGTAACTGACGGCACCAGGTGACCAGGTGAAGCATCAGTTTGACACTATTTATGCATGCCAGTCAAATCGATTGAAGTATACAACATTCATCCCAGTCAGTTCTCGGATTGGTGACTCTCACAGTCCTCTATCCTTTCAAGGATGGTAAAGAACTAGCCAATCACCACAAGCCAGAATGCTCACAACTTAGATGAATTATCCTTTCACAAAGCCAAAAACAATATTGCAATGAATGATAATATATTCATTATCAAGAATATCAGCATTTTTTATGTCTTCATTCACAGAGATTGGAGGAGATTGTTCAGATGATCACAAGGACAGCATGGGGATTGATTCACCTCTCCCCCCACCCAATACTTGAGTGCTAGGACACAACATCAACAGGACAGTTTTGGCACTGTTTAAATTAAATTTAAATTAATTTCGATTATCTTACTCAGCACTGTTAAAAAAAGTAATAGTGCAGCAAGTTTACAATGAAAATCAATTATCAAAAATTCAAACCAATACAACAAGATAATTTTTGGTTTGCAGCTGAAATATTAATGGAGTCATTACTTTTTTAGCATTCTGTTTTGAGAAAAATAAAGAATGTATTAGATGAGTACGCTTCAACATTTAGTACTTCAGTGTTGCTGGTCTTATAATTAATTTAAGGAACTTCAAAAAGCTGCTCTGGTAAACGGTCACAAGAAAAATCAGGTACACATAAAACATTATCAGACTGACACCTCTGTACATGAATCACATTTACATGCTCCAAACACAACCAAAATTTAAAAAGAAAGTTCCACTTCAGTTAAGAATGGGCTACAGGCATTTTAAGAATGACATTGTTTTTTGCCTCTGGCCCTCAGTTCTGGAAATCATTGCCTGTTTCTATCTGCTCAGCTAGTTACTCTGATGTTATTTAGGTCTAAACTGAAATACCACTGTTTCAACTAGCTTACTCCCCACAACCCATCTGCCATACTTAGCAGAACTTACAGATCTTTGTGTGGTTCTTTCCAATAGATTGCAATTTCTGAATGTGCGTTTGCTTAAAGTGACATTCGATTGATGTGTCTTATGGCACTACAGAAGTTTTGGGGATGGAATGATTCTTACTTAGGTGCTAAGAAATACACAACCATGCCATTTATTCTGACAGAGAAAATTTACTCTATTGCAGTTGATTAGTCATCAACCTTATTCCAACTCTTTTACAACAACAGTTTGTTCTTGAAGAGCTAATGTGCACCAACAACCTAGATTTTCTTTACACTCGCAATAAGCAAACCTTTCAATAACTACTTTAAAGCAACAGCTGAATATCTAAATATAAAGATCAGGATATTGTTTACATTACATGCACAAGTTACTGTATAGTGTATACATATGTTCAATGAATTGTAAATAAATTCATTGAACTGTAAAACATGCACTACACAATAAACTGTTTCTGCTCAATGAAATGCACTGCATCATAACCTTTCCTGCAGAAGAACATCTATAATGTGAATAGCCCATAGATATAACATTACACCAAATATCATCATTACAAAATGGCTATAAATTTGAGCAGCAGAAAATTTGACAAGCATTCAGCAAAGAATGTACTGAACTAAATGTTCACTTACAGCAGACACAACTCGATGTTTAACGTGTAGTGAAGCCACATTTACGTCTGTAATTTTGGAACATTACTTTAATACATTACACAAAAGCTACTTTTAAAATAAAAAGCAAACATTGTCACGGCATTTTAGAGATCATTTTAGAAATATGGCATTTTGAAAGTAGTAAAAAGTATTTAAAATATTCTTTCAAATGCTATTTGAAAGTATTCTTACCCATTACTGAGCATAGGGTCATGGCACATAAGCAGAAACTATGAACTTAACAACAATAAAACGCTAACCAATGGCAATGTGTCAATGTTTAGCCGAAGGACAAGAGCGATTATCGCAGGCAGCAAAGATCGATATGAGGCGACAAGTTGTTGAAGGTCATTATGCCCATGTTACAGAATTCGTACGTAATAAGTCCTCACTTGGTGCTCACGCTGTGTGCACCTTCCTGAACAAGTGCCTTGGCTCTACTCTTAAACTGGTCTGTCTAACGTTATAAATCTACGAACACTTTTGCATCAAGCATCTCTACAAAAAGAGAATTTCCAGCACAGGAAATATCAGAAATCTAGAGAACATTAGAAGTCAAATAAATTTTGTGATCAATCCATGGTGAAGTAAAATCTTCAACATTCACAGTTGAGGATGCCAAACTAGGTGACATCTAGCTAGTAGGATGAAACTGGAGGACGACCACGCGGGTTTTTCTTTCTCCCGTGCGCGGTGATCTGGTGACGCAATAGATTTCGTCGGTGACGCATGGCCGCTCCGCAGAGTCTGCACACAAAACATTTCTCCGTGATTTCGGCTGCCTGCCAGTTCCTAGACGTCTCGCCCAGCTCTAGAATGCAGTCTCGGAATTGCGTTGGTGCCGTCGTGTCTCTGCGTGTCAAGGTGAGCGGCTGACGTCGCGACTTGGATGCGCAGTGCATCGAAGAACTTCGAAAACTGTGAGTTGTGGCCGCACTCTGGCAAAGAGAAAAGTGACAGCCGTCGAAGTACGAGTAGCGGTATGTGCACGACTTTACTTTGGTGCGGAGGGAAACAATAGTTTTAAAGAAAGCCAAGGTCCAGTAAACCATTCACAATTGGTCAGGCTAAAAGTTAAACCTGCTGCACACTGGAAAATGGTACAATTTTGGTGATTAAGAGAAATCAGCCAAAATATTTCTCCAACACCTATATTTACATTCACGAATCTAGTGCATTTCAATTAATTAATAGTAACCATAATTGCAGATCTATTTACTATACAAAAACCAAGGGACTGGCCAAAATAGTGTCCTTCTGCAAATTGTGATCGACAATAAACTGACTGATTTAGTTTCCGAGACTGCTACTGAAGTAAGGTGAGAAGTTAGACCAAGTCAGAATTTCGAATTTAGTTGCTCTGTTCATGCACTGCTTGACAACTAGCGTTGTCCATGATGTCCAAGCAGTGCTAGCAGTGCTGCAGTCAGATTTCGTTAACAATACGAAAAGTATTTAGGCCAATATCAATACTTCAAAACGCATTGAAAACGCATTGGCAATGGCCATAAAATACTGTTTAGACCAGCGGTTCCCAACCTTCGGCCCGCGGGCCAAAAGTGGCCCGCCTGGCCTACAAAAATGGCCCGCAGCATCTCAATGAATTAAAAAAATATATGCAAAAATTGACAATTTGAACATGATAGAATATATAATTCTTTTCTATTACAATTTTTTCTATTTGGACGTTAATAAATTGCATCGAACATTCTATTTTGATTCAATTATAACAATTTTATATGTATTTAGTTAATTAAATTCTAGCCTTGTGGCCCTTAATGTCCTTCAACTAAGACAAAGTGGCCCTCGTGTCCTCCAACTTAGAAAAAGTGGCCCGACATTCAAAAAAGGTTGGGAACCACTGGTTTAGACAGTACTGCAATATTTACAAAAAATTCATCAACACTTCTCAGAACTATTATAACCTTTATTGTTCAAAAAATACATTTTCAGTAAGCTAACTAATATGGTAAAATTAAATCAATACTGTGCCTTAGTCACAGAAGTGCATCTCATTATATCTCCAGATGTCAAATACATTCTGATTACAGCAGGACATAGACGATAAACAAATTATTTTATTCCAAGAAAAGCTTGGAATAAAATTGTTCACATAATTGCACAGATCCAGACTTCTCTAAACGCTATGCAACTGTAACAGTTTCATCTGGCAGCATATAGCTCACAATAACTATATCTCCTCTTGCAGATCATCCAGATCATAGCTATTGGCTGTATAACCTGTACATGTATCCTTTACTACAAATTTAAGTTGTTTGTAATGATTCTAGACTTCTTATGCTGAGTCAAATCAAAGTTTCTAGAAATCTGCAGTCAGAATTTTAAGATAGCATGACAACAGAGGCATCGATTTTCAGTTGATTTGACTTTAGTCATCGTAGGGATGGTTTCCTTGATATGATTGCAGCTCTAGTTCTTCCTTAACACGCTTGCGAGATGTCAGTGAAGCATGATCATTTCCCAGAAGAGGCAGAAGGATGCGCATTACCTGAAAACACAGTATTTCTTAAAGTTAACATGCTGAACTTATGTGGTAATATGGGACACAACTAACTACAGTATATAGTATATACCTATCCAATAACAAGTTATAAGGATCTACAAGCAATTCACATTAAATATGGTATTTTGAAAGTAGTAAAAAAGGATTTTAATATTATTTCAAATGCTATTCGAAAGCATTCTTACCCATTTATTAAGCATAGCGTCATGGCACGTAAGCAGAAATTATGAAGCTTACAAAAAAATTTAAAGCAATTAAGTGCCAGTAAAGAAACAAACTTCAGAGGTAGAAGTGTTGACACAGTTGAACGCAAGAATTTAGTTTCAAATTGCAAGTTACATAGTCTACAGTAAATTTTAAATGTGAAAGTAACTTCACAAGTTAAATGTCATTTAGCACGAAAAACAATACTAACCATTGTAACTGCATTTAATTAACTTTGATGAGATGGATTTTGGTCGAGAAAGGTTTGTTCGATTTGCCCTTGTAGCATGCACCAATAAAGGGAGCTTTCACTTGGATTCACTCGAGCTGATGTATTTGAAGCAGCCTTCAACCGCCTACTCTCTTTGTCAGGTTTCACTTCAACTATCTTCATTCAGCAAGACTACTACTCGGCTTCAATATCCAACTAACATCAGACACAATTTCATAAACCAAACCAGCCGATGTTAACATCAATCACAATTCATGCACGGACACCATCGGACAGCTGGACACAGGGGCGGATACAGAAACTTTGGACGGGGCAGGGGCAAAAGTTCTTGTCCTTGGGTCATGAAATTTTTTTTCCTATTCACCAAAAAGTTGATGACCTTTTGGGGGATAAAAGGATACCAACTTGTCCACCCAAAACGCTGATCAATGACCTTTTTTAGTCGTCCAGTCCAAATGTCCTCAAAATATACCGTATTGAAACCAAATGGGGGGGGGGGGGGGGTGGCACGATACATGGGCATTTCTAAATGGGGGGCCATGGCCGGATTGCCCCCCTGGATCCGCCCTTGGCTGGACATTCTTCTGGTCAATCCCTTGGCTCACAGTAAAGAACACCGAACATTCAAAATTCAACTAACATTTGAAACCACACATTTCCACACAGAACGAGGTGCATCCCTAATCGCAGATAACAGCACTTTGCGCTAAAGTTGTCAATCACAGCTTACTATACATTGAAGTCAAATTGGAAACCATAAGAAGCACACACAAAATTGGTATTTATGTATCACTCAATTAAAATAAAAGTTTTCAGTGAACCAAGTTCTATTATTGGCAACACAAACCCAACTATTATTTAGCAACACACACCTAATGTCACAGAAACAACACTATCCCTTAATGCTGTGATACTGAATTAACTGTCAATTATACCAAGCAATAATTACCGCAATATTAAGAGCTGTGCGTGGCACTAACACATTTCGGTGTGACCTTGTGCGCGTTATAAATTTATTTAATAACTAGCTGAACCCGGCCACGTGTTGCTGTGGCTGAAAAGAGCCTCCCCTCCCCCTCCCTTTGCGATGGCGACGCGGATCACGCCATAAAACGCTTGAGCAAGAAGGCCGTAATGAAATGCGAAGGCCGTAATGAAATGCGCTAAAGAAATTTACGGAACAAACATGCCCGAATTGGTATGCAAGGCTTATTGACGGGCGTAGGCTATGTGTTGAAAACGGTGGAATTTTCAAAGTTGTTTTTTTGTTGAAAAGATTGCGCTTTTTGCGAAAAATCATTCTGAAAACCCGGCCATGTTGGAACTAAAGGTTTTGGTGAAGTTCTGAAAGGAATCGGCACAGAAAGTTCGGAGAACACTTGCAAGGAGCCAAACGCGGTTACATTTTTATATATATAGATAATAATAATAATGTCTTGCCTTTGTAAAATTAAAGCTGAAGGAAAGCCTGGGAAAGACTAATAATTCCAACCATTGAAAACATAAAACATTCCGTATTTTATGACTGCTAGCAGACAAATGCAAATTACTCTACATGTATGTCAAAGAATCTATGCAAGTTTCTAGAAATATCCCTGGCACAGTCGCTGGAATAAGTTATGCTGACTGACTTTTATTTAAGTCAAAACTTTTGCCAAATCAGTAAATCCAGTATGTGGTTAACAAGTGCACTACCAAACTAGAGATTAAGGGTTCAAGCATTGTCTAGCTTGAACAAATCAACAACGCATAACTTAGGTAAAGGTTACAATCATATAAATACATTTAAAACAATTAGGAAATTGAAATTGATTATTATGAAATTGAAAAGAAGCATACAGCACATAAAAAGTGAACATTATAATGGTAAATGCACAATAGTACAAACTCATCAAAGTATTTTTATAGCACAAGGCTACTTAATACCGATTTCCCATTTTCATGCACAAATTTGGGACATAAATTCATAGAATCAGACCTCATTTGCCCCAAACTGTCTCAAGGCTTCAATAGTTCTGGTTTTTAATGAACTAACTACTCCTTGGAAGTCAATTCTCTTTTAGACACAGGAAACACATATTTTATATATAAATATAACTTCACTTATTAAAACCTGAGTGACAAACCACAAAACCTGATTGACAAACCACAATCAGTGACAATCAGTGTTTAATCTAGTCCCTCTGCTTGGGCGGGATTCAGGCTTTTGGAGGGGGGGGCGGGAAAAACGTCTTGATTTTGGACGAGACACCGACAACAACCCTTCACCAGAATTTTTTTCCTGATGACTTTTTTAGTCTTTCTGCAAAAAATTTCCGATAAACCTTACCAATTCCAGTGGCGGCGCCAGGGGGGGGGCTAGGGGGGCTAAGCCCCCCCTAAACGTGGCTCAGCCCCCCCAAACGAAAAAGCCGAAAATGTCTATAACGCTTTCTTCGCAATAAGGAACTAGAGAACGACCAACGCCACCGAAATCAACTATGCTATTGTGGCAACATTCAAAATAGTCCTGGTGGATCCAGCCTTCCCCTCCAGCCCAGATTCAGAACAATCCGGACCTCAGCTCCCTTCCTCTCGCTAGTTCGGACTTTCAGCCCCGTCCATACTCCAGACCACTCCGGATCTCAGCCCCTTCATCTCGCCAGTTCGGACTTTCAGCCCCTTCCATCCTGCAGACCGGTCCGGACCTCAGCCCCTTCATCTCGCCAGTTCGGACTTTCAGCCCCTTCACTCCTCCAGACCGGTCCTGACCTCAGCCCCTTTCTCCCGCCAGTTCGGACTTTCAGCCCCTTCCATTCTCCAGACCGGTCCGGACCTCAGCCCACTTCATTTCGCCAGTTCGGACTTTCAGCCCCTTCACTCCTCCAGACCGGTCCGGACCTCAGCCCCTTCATCTCGCCAGTTCGGACTTTCGGCCCCTTCCATTCTCCAGACCGGTCTGGACCTCAGCCCACTTCATTTCGCCAGTTCGGACTTTCAGCCCCTTCCATCCTCCAGACCGGTTCGGACCTCAGCCCCCTTTCTCCCGCCAGTTCGAAATTCCAGCCCCTTTACGTCTACAGACCGGTCTGGACCTCAGCCTCCTTCATCCCGCCGGTGCGGAATTCCAGCCCCCAGCTAGTCCTGTACAACCACATACGAAATGGGGTTTCAATTAGCAGCAGCAATCATGGGGAGACTTGGGGAAAATGCCATGGGAACGTTCCACAAGTTTGTAGTCAAGCCCGGCCCTAGGATGGGCGGGGCCCAATGCAGCAAGCGATTCTCTGAGAAGGGTTCTCAAGCATAGCATGTGCGAAGTTGATTTCCTGCCAATAAGGCAGTGTAAGCTTATGCCATAGGTTTTAATATTCTAGAAAAATCGAATTCTACCGGTAGGCATAGCCCAGGGCTAAAAGTGGTTTGGGAAAGTTGCCGGGTTGGACTGTGGCGGACGAACCGAAGCCTTTGAGCCGAAAATTTTATGACGATCTTTTTTGGTCATTCGCCCAAAATTGTACAAATTTCACCCATTTTGGTACCTGACGACCTTTTTTAGTCATTTGCTCATAAAATTTCAAAATCATACCATTTTAACCTATTTATTGCAGCCTATCTGACGACCTGTTTTTTAGTTCTTTTCCCAAAAATTGTTAAACTTGCTTCCCGACTGGACTGATATCCGGCACCAGCAGATCACGAAAATCATTGCCGGGTCGCAGACCCTGACAGACCCGTCTCACTTTCAGTCCAGACCTAGCCTGCGTGTACACTAGTAGTTGTGACTCGCTTTATTTGCAGACTCGCTCTTTCGGAATCTTTTCCAACACACCCAATCACTTTCATTTGGCAAAATGACCTCAGTAGGCTATTAATTAATGCTGCCACAGTGCCAAGCAATTAAAGCTGCCAATATAATCACAGTAAAAATTAAGGTGAGTAGCGCGAGGACCTGAAAGCGCAGGGCCCACGGCGGCTACAGGCTCGTCGCCTTGCCCTAATGCCGGGCCTGTTTATGATTGGGGGACAGAGTCTCGGAGGTGCTTAACTGTAGGGCTACCCAAATATTTCATAAATATTTCAGATATATCATTATAAATTTCTACAGTGTCATCCATAATTCTTTATCCATAATAAGCAATTTTGTTGAGACGACATCTTAAAAAGCTACTCTTGCAGTGAGGAAATTCAAAAATTTTAACGTTCAGGGACATATTTTATTGAACTCTTAAACCAGGTCATTCAGCAATTAAATTATGAGAAAATTTGTTGAGATGACAGATTAAAATGTTACCACTCTAGTGTGGGGATTTAAAATTTTAAACAACAGGAGGGGCACTTTCTGAATTCACAAACCACAACTACCAGCATTGAGGTGATGTGACACTTAGATAAAATTGGGAGGAGATATTTATTGAACTCTTAAACCATGTCTTTCAGCATTGAATTTATGAGATATTCTTGCTGCGATGACAGCTCAAAATAATGCCATACATTGCCATAACAGTGCTTTAGTTAATTTGTCAGATTTAAGCAATAGGAGGAGATACTACATAAGTATTTTCGCTATAAGACAGTCACAGATGCTACCATTGCAGCGTGAAAATTAAAAAAACATTAAGATAATGGGGAGGGGCATATCTCCTCCCACAAACTCATCCGTCTGCTAGTGGCCTCCTAGAGTTTCCTATACAGTAGGCCTACCCATTACCCATATGACAGTATAGTAGTATACTTATAAACATGTTAGGCTATAGGCCTAAACTTTTAACTTTTGTGCTCATAGTAAAGACGAAACCCATTTCTTTTACAATAAAATTTTGACATTCTTATAAAATTATTGGTATAGTCTGCGACTCTGCAAAACGACCTCTTATTGAAGTTTTCATGATTTTTAAATATCTGTCAAAAAGAGCCTAAAAATGGTTCCAGTTGAGGTCAACAGAGCTAAAAATGCGCTGGTGGCTGGGGCTCTTCCCCAGACTCCGTTGTTTTCATGATTTCATCGTGCATAAATAGCTGTCAAAAAAGAGCCTAAAATGGTTCCAGTTGAGGTCAACAGAGCTAAAAATGCGCTGGTGGCTGGGGCTCTTCCCCAGACTCCGTTGTTTTCATGATTTCATCGTGCATATATAGCTGTCAAAAAAGAGCCTAAAAAGGGCTCCAGTTGAGGTCAACAGAGCTAAAAATGCGCTGGCGGCTGGGGCTCCGCCCCAGACCCCGCTGGGGGAGCTTACGACGCTCCCCCAGACCCCCTAGTCGGTACGGGCTTCGTGCCTTCGGCACTCGCAGCTTCGCGCCTTCGGCGCTTGCAATAATTATGAGGGAGGAAGCACTTAGGGCTTCAGCCCCCCCAAACAAAAAATCCTGGCGCCGCCACTGACCAATTCGTTGAGTAAATTCTATACTTTAAAATCTGATTACTTTTTAGTTTTTTATTCAAAATTTTCTATAAATTTACATACCAAATTTTTATTCTGATGACCGTTTTAAAGTCCATCAATGCTGCACTGTCGCATTTATTCTGGCGAGGCAATTTTACATAAATACATGTAAACAAAAGCTGTCAAATTTTCTGGGGAGAATGGTCTGTATATACGAAACATGTAAAAAAACACCTCTTGAATTTTTCTGAGCAGGTGAAATGTCATTCCTAGGGGAACTTCTCCCCTAGAGATGTTTAGATCAAACACCAAGTGACAATAGAGATGAATAGTAAACATACAAATAAGAGTTAGCCACAAGTTACCATGTCCATACCGCTACAAGGGCGCCTCACAAACAGCTAACTACGGGATAAGCCCAAGCAAACAAATAAGAATTTAATCTTTGATTTGAAAGAGTGCACTGAGGTTGATATCTGGTGAAAGACTATTCCAGCACCTGTGACCAGCAGCATAATATAACTTCCTTGCTTTCATTTATCTAGACTCTCAGACATATCTGTTTCAACATAATACCCACAGTAGTGTCTTAGTTCTCAAGACCTAATGGAATTCCACTGCGATTCTCCAATGGATTATCAGTTTCTACCAACATTTTACTTAGCATGACCGACCATCAATTAACGCTTAATGCACCATAAATAATTTACGGCACCATGGATCAGATAATAAAAAATTTTGTACGGTAAAAGATAGAGAAGTCGTTTACCATGTGTTCAATGTCTTCGTGGTTTAGAACGTGTGATGGTGGTGGACCGACTGGCATGCGTTGCCCGTACTTTGAAGCAACCGTCTGACCGCTCTGCGTGCAGTTCCAGTCTAGCTGCGGGCCACTCCACGACTCGGTGCACGGCAGCATCTGATTCATTGGCTTAACGTCGCCGCTATTGCTTCCATAACTGGAAAACGTCCCTGGAAGTCCTCCATGCACAAGTTCAGAACTGGAAGGGTCGAACTGTTCATATGAATCATTATACGGGTACATTGCGTCCCCAGAATATTCCGATCTATCCTCCGTCTTGAGGTAAGCACGGCCGGAATCTAAGTCAGACGGAAGCACTCCGTCGTGATCCAGTGCCCCGTCTTCTGATTCCACAAAAATAACGTCGTCCTGTTCCTCCGGAACGTCCTGCACCAACTGTTCCACATCGGACTCTGTTTTGATGTTTTTTAAAGCAGAACAGTCTGGTTTTTCATCACTTTCGGCCGCAGAAGGAGGTCGTTCAGTGCATTCAGCATCGCCACCTTCAACAGATTTGGAATTAGCCTTCATTCGTTGGTTCATCGATGTCCCCATCTGTCGTGCACGTCGTCGCGCCTGCACACTGAGCGGTAAAGCACCATATCTATGTCGTGGCCCCCCTACCGAAGGTGGGAAGCCAGTCGTCCTGCGGAAAGTCGGTTTGGAAGCCGTCTGGTTCTGCTGGCAATTGGAGTCGCCGGCCCTTACTTCTACTGCTGCCATATCACAAGCAGCATCACTCATGGCCGACTGTGCCTCGGCGGCGGAAGCAGTTGGCTGATTTTCAGTGAACGTTTCATTGAAGTGAACAAGAAATACGTCGGTCCCATCGATGGTTATGCCGAGCAAACCCTGAACTTTTATGTCGGCATTAAAGTTCAAGCCGTTGCGACACAGAAGTGAAACTGTGTCGATCAAAAGTGCACCCACTCGCGTCTGATCAGGCTTCATTCTGATAAGTCACCAGCAACACGTGTTTATTGTGACTAAAATCAGAAGCAAACAAAGTCTTTAAGCAATATTGCAAAATAAAACCTAAATGGATGCACCTACGTCCTACGTTTATAGAAGAAGAGAAAAATGATTGGATTAAAGAAAAAAAACAGCGATGAATAATTAATAATGATCCAACAGTCCAACTCTGCTCCTTATCTGCCCTAACGCTTCTCTGCCCTTATGCCACCTCCTCGCTAAAATTTGCAAATCGCTCCTTAGCCATAGCTGTTTCACCACTCTGGAACAAATTCTCAACAGCTCTACAAAAAATATCTGATCCATCCTACGAACTCACCAAAACCTCACCTCGAAACTGAAAACACTGCTCTTTCACAAATTCTAACCCCTTATTTCCCTCCATCGCCGTTTGAACGCTTTAAACACTATCCACCTCAAACCTTAAACGTGTGGTCTATCAAGGAGACCCATTGTACTTTAGCCTGGAACCGACTCGACGCCCATCGAATATGTTTTGACTTCGCCTGAGAATAAGTTGTTTTCTGCTGTCGAGGCGCTATAGAAATTTCGACGAATGCAAAAATGGGTAGAAGACAAACCATGACCGTGTATGTTCCATAAACTTACTCGCTGTAACCCGACGTTGTCCTAAATCACTTAAGCACTATTCATCATTGCTTCATAAGCAGTTATCCTATTTGGTTTTTTAAATTAAGAGCTCGATTAATTTAATTCCGCAAACCGATACTTGTCTATCTCTGACGACCAGTAAAATTAACATGCAAAATTTTGCGCATGCGCAAATAGCTCAATGGTTAAGCGGATTTCAAAATGGCGGATTTATTGATGTTTTACATCAGGAAAGGCGAACTGTTTTCAAAAATTGTATTTGGGACAATGAATTGCCTGCAGAACTGACACCACAGTAGTTTGGGTAAGCAATTCGCATATTCTGAGCGTTATTAAACGTTGTCCAAGACTATTATAAAAAATATGTACAGTGTCGGTGGCTCAGTAAGTGCCGGAGTAGGCCTGCGGCAGTGCGGCGATCACCTTTCATGTCGTTAATTGTATTTACGAGAGTCGTAATATCATAATGCTTCTAACTCTCTTTAATTTGGAATCTTATTTTTTTCAGCTAATTGCCTTTGAGCTTGTTAACTGACTTCTGAGTAATTTTACGATGCAAGCTCATGTTTTAGTTGTTGTGTCGTGACAATGTAATGACTTCTCAGATAAAGTGTTCTGATTCCCATTCCAAAGTCGACATAAATAAATTCGGTATACATGTACAATCAGGGGCCGAAAATTTTACTTATTTCTGCAGTGCCGTCAGCGTTGTCATTGCACGTCTTTTTCGTGAGGGTCGGTTAGGGCTCAGGTTAGGCATCGTGAGGGTCGGTTAGGGTTAGTGTTAGGGTTAGTTTAGCCATTAGAAACTCCGGCGGATTGATGGCAAAAGACACCGGGTATTTTTCGGCCCCTGATAGTACATGATCGCCATAAATTCAAACAAATATGAACCTGTATTTATTATGGTATTCTGATTCTTGCAGTACAACTCCATTGCAACTGTAATTTTATAAGATCGTCCATGCAGCTTAGTTGAGAAGTGCACAATAAAGCAGGAAAAACATTAAGAACCAGGAAGTCTTAAGTTTAGAGAAAAGATAGTCAGGGAAGAGGAGTTGCGAAGACGAGGAGTTAGTTCCAGCTGAAGGGCATGTACTTTGATCAAAATACTATCCAGCAGATGCTGATTGAAGAAGATATCCACATGTCTTGTACATGAAGCGGGTGAGTTTGAAGCAGGTCAACTCACATCTATAGAAGAAGCTGGCCTAGAGAAATTTTGACATTTTGTGAAGGCGAAAATGAAAACCAATATTAGCCAATTAGCTGTCAGCGAACGAGATAAATTAATTGCAGACCTCTTAAACATATTTTTAACATTGTTTATTAAATAAGAACTTGCTAATTGCAAATTCTATTTCGAATGAAGTCATTCCTTATTATAGATGATAGGCTTGTGCAAACACATCACCTAACAAATTATTCTAATCCAGAATATAGTGCATTAATGTGTAGATTTCTTTATCAGTGTTAATACATGTCGATTTAGGTTCTGAATAACCGAATTGTATACTGTTTTTTCACTGGTTTTGTATTTTATTAGGCTGCTGACATCATAGCCAATGCAGTTCAAATGGTGTTTTGATGAATTCGTTTCAATGCTAAACTGATTTCGCAATTCAGTCATGACTAGTGCGGTAACGACTCCTAGCACAGAGAATCTTCTGCAGCCAGGCCAGATTGTGAAAGAGCGTTGGAAAGTGGTGAGCCTGACAAATTACAGTTTGTGCTTAACCCTTTAATGCCGGAGGGTATAGGATTTCCCATACATTTTACTACACTCTCGGCATCAAAGGGTTAAAGAGCCGTCTGATCTACAGGTGCAACTTATTCTGTGATTTATAGAAATAAGCTTTTTCACAGGTGATGTGGGCCTAATTTTGTTAGGTTTCCAAGAAACGTCTGAGTTTTAAGTTTGCATTGTATTTGAAGGAAAGTGAAAGTTGCTTGGAGTTGTATAGCAGAACATGGCAGCCTTCAAAACTGTTTGGATGGATTAAGATTTAGTTGTGATTTCACTTGAAGCACTTGACCTTTGACTTTATGCAATGTGTTATGACAGCAGTGCTTAGGCGTGCTTGGACATAAAATTATAAATGTTTAATTCACTCTAAATATGAAATTGTGAGGTTTAGGGAGCTTGATAGATGGCTGAAAACTGTTTGTGAAATTCATTCATTCGTTCATTCAGAGCATTTATATAGCGGCCCTTCAAGAAACTACTCAGAGGCGCTCCCAGCCCAACCTTAATTCTTGTTTTTCTTCCATTCGTTTGAGTCTCATCTCATCGTGTTTGTCTCAGCTGAAGAAGATTGGCGGAGGCGGCTTTGGAGAAATCTACGAATGTCTTGATTTTACGTCAAATGATCGAGTAGCGCTGAAACTGGAGTCTGCCAAACAGGTCAAGCAGGTTCTTAGGATAGAAGTTGCAGTTCTCAAGAAACTTCAGGGTTAGTTGTATATTGTGTAATCATTCTAAATTTATAACTGTTTAGTTAATAGTTAACAGGATATAAGACTTGCACTTTTTCTTGTTTTAACCCAAGACAGAATTGAGAAATATGTGTCGGTAACCATTGGTGGTGCCATTGTTATAAACATTATTATACTGTTGTTTAAATTGCTATTTTTTAGAAGTATTACTGTAGTCATTAATATTGGTGTTGTGAGTGAATTGCAATTACTCTTCTATTAAAGACTGGGTCTGTGGAAGACAAAATTCTTGATGACTGAAGATTAGTCGTAGAGCATCACCACAGTGGAATGGACCAAACCAATCCACAGACTCTCTTGAACTTTCCTTATGGAGCATGACAGTGTCAGTCAAGTAATACGTATAATTCGCAAACCCTCATAGCAAACAATTTCACTTGTTCACATGGAAATACCTTACGTCAAATGTCCCTACTCAGTTCAGAGCACTCAAACAATTGACAGTAGACATAAATACACTAGCTCCTAGAACCTTGCTGAATGGATCTTGTTACATTTAAGTTTATTTACTTTGAGAGGTTTTATATAGCGCCTCTTCAACGTAGGCCACTCGGAAGTGCTTCCAAAAAGGTTATCGAAGGCAATCATTCTAACCAACTGCGTGTGGTAGCTGAACCGAAAGAGCTGCATATTTCAGTGATAATGGGATATGATGGTTTGAAATTTAGAGTTGAATTTTCATCTGTCAGGGCAAGATTGCGTCTGTCAGTTTCTGGGGTGTGGACGAAACGACAAATTTAACTACGTCGCCATGACGCTTCAGGGTCGCAACCTGGCCGAACTTCGACGAAGCCAGGCGAAAGGATGCTTTTCCTTGAGCACGTCATTGCGACTCTTTTTGCAAGTCCTCGACTGCATTGAGGCGATTCATTCAATTGGGTTTCTACACCGTGACATCAAACCAGTGAGCACCTTCAACAAATTTGTCCTTTATTTCTTTTGTGTGCAGTAGTAAAGTAGTTATACTTTTTGCCTGTTTTTTTTATTGAGATTGCAACTTAAGATAGTTTAATCTGTTGTTATTTGTTCTTTGCTATTGTTTCTCGTTACAGATTACATTTATAATGTGTGTTCTTTGGTGAAATATTTATCGGCTTTGATGTCTTTTTGCTAACTTAGTTATGTTATACAGGTCATCATTTTAGGCTTGAAGTAAACAATTATGCAATTGGTTATTGTAGTCGAACTTTGCCATGGGCCTTCATTTAAACACCAGTCACCGAGTGTTCATGCTGGATTTTGGATTGGCCAGACAGTTTGTGAAGGCGAATGGTGAGATGAGACCACAGAGAGGAACGGTCGGATTTCGGGGCACAATCCGATATGCTTCAGTCAGTGCCCACAAAAATAAGGCAAAACGTCTTCATTTTTCTCTGTTAAATTTTGAAGATTGGTACGTTTCTTGATTGTTTGAATTGGTAATTGAGTTGGTTAACTGAAGTATGTTATGGGTGATGAATTGAAGCTAGTTTATTTTCTGCTCTGAAATTGAGCACAATGTTGTATAATTGAAAAATATGATTGGTTAAAAATTGATTGATTGATTGATATGAGTCAGTCTTTTCTTGTTTGATTGATTGATTGACATGAGTCAGTCTTTTCTGGTTTGTTTGATTGATTGATTGATTGATTGATTGATTGATATGAGTCAGTCTTTTCTGGTAGTCCAGTTTAATTGAGGCCAATCATTTTGTTCGCAGAAGACCGATTAGTTACGTTATAACTTATTCTTCCTCTAAAATATTTTTTTCAAAGTCAGGTTACTGTTTAGAATAATAACCAAAGACTAAATCTTCATTTTTCCTCTTTTGAAATGAGACGACTGTTTGTTTGTATGTGCACTTGTTATAGCACCCCTTCAAGCTCTCTCTACTCAGAGGCGATCCCGATGCCGAGCGGACACTGCATCAGAGTTTCACGCCGAAGCGCTGAGCAAAATTGTAAGTGAAGGACTTGCCCATGATCCTTATGTGGCGAGGTGGATTCGAACCTCGAACCTTTCGGTTCCAAAGCAACGATGCCACCCCTACACCACCGTGCCCCACATAATGACCAAAAGATGTCAGTGACTACCATGTGATTATTTCTTGCTTTCTCTGCTGTTGATTTCTAGATTTTTTAAATTTTCCAGGAGATGGGTCGCCATGACGACCTGTGGTCGCTGTTCTACATGCTGGTAGAGTTTGTGACGGGTCAGTTGCCATGGCGAAAGATGAAGGAGAAGGAACAGGTCGGCAACCTTAAGGAGACGTACGATCATACGTTATTCTTGCGACAGCTGCCGACCGAGTTCCAGAACTTCCTTTCGCACCTACAGTCTCTTGATTACAACGACATTCCGGACTATGTGCTGCTGAGGGACCTCGTTCACGACTGCCTTGCCCAAAATGGGTTTAACACCGCTGATGCTTATGACTGGGAGAAGAGAATTGCTGAGGTAAAGAAGACTGTGCCTGCACCAACAACGAACGCTGGTACCATCGAAGTTGTGGATGGAGGGTAAGGAACGATGACAAAGAATTTATTTGAGTTATGTTTATATTTATCAAGATAGCTAGAACTGTATGACTTTTGAAGTACCTTATAGAAGCTCGGCTTGAATCAGTCATTAAGAACAAAGGGAGCTCTGCTCAATTAGCTAGAAGATAAAATAAGAATATTCTTTGCTTTAACAATAATATTGTCATTTAAGTTACGTCTTGTCAGCGTAATAAAGAAATTGATTGATTGATAATAAATGTACATATATAAAACATCCGCTGAGCCAATCATAATCATTTGAACACTTTAAAAATGCACACTTCATCCTAAATCCAATGTAAGTATAATTATTTGTTAGGGTTCCAATTTCAAGAGCTCTGACAACATACAACATGTACTTAGAGTCTTTGGACTGTGTAGCATTGAAGAAAAGGACAGATGGGGCTTGCAAAGCATGGGCCCAAGCGCTAAGAGTCTCTTTCAGATGGTAGAAGATACTGTGTCCAAGCATACCTCTGCCAAGCTGGGTCTTTGCAAGACAAAATTGTTGGTGGCAGAAATTGACTACAAAACGTCACTGTTGCAGTAAATGCCTTTTCAAATGGTGTCTGACATTCTCCAGCTAGTAGTTGCACAGCGTCAATGGTATTGTTCATTGACTAATTAAAGGTTCTGTTGTTAGTTTTGTGGTTTTGCTGTTTAATGACACCAGTCTAGACTTGTATATTTTAAAGCTTAAATTGAACAATGTGCACATTAATTATTAAAATATCCATGGTGGTTGTGTTTAATCGAGCGATCATGGTGAATGGCAACTAGCAAAAGAGCAACCAGACAATACTACACATACATTCAGTGCGTAGTTACATGTGTCTGTTTATGGTTGCCGTTAGAATATTTATCGATTAGGTTTGTATGCACACACAATCACAGGCACACAAACACTGACACACAAACTCACACACAGACACGCAAACATAGACACGCAAACACAGGCACACAGAAACACAAACACAGACACACAAACACACACACACACACACACATACAAACACACACGTATACAAACACAGACACACAAACACACCATCGTTCACTTACATAGGTATGTGGTCAGAATGATCTGGTTCCTGAGCTGCGTTTAATAACATTTTGATGTGACTCTTTCTCCAGGCATTTCCTTTTTATTTCTTGATTGCATTTCACAGATATCTAGACGGCACTGTTTTGTTGTCACCAACTGTTACAGATGACTTTCTTTGTTTATATTTATATATATATCGGAGCAATGTCACTTGTTCATTAACCCTTTACCCATTAATTTTTCCCACTAAGCCTGTGTTTTCAGCAGATATTCTTGTGGCAAACGGGTAAAGGGTTAATTCATGTCTTTCAACGGTCATTGCTTCTTAGAACAGTGGTTGTCGAGTGAACGTATCTTTGGGGTGAAGCATGTAAGTGATGACCTTGGTCAAAATACTGAATTGCCTTTCCTAGAATGGCTAGATGTTACTTTGACCAATGGTTAGCGAAAAATGCAACAGAGTTGAATGTGATGCACTAGGATTTAAAATGCCATTGTATTAAGTAAAGTGAAGCAAGGCAATTGTGATGCATTGATATTCGTCTACTATTGAATTTAATAAAGTGATGCAACGCATCACATGTATTCACTTCTGGGCTAAATGAAGTGAGGTAACTGACAGTCTATCCAACCTTTTTGCCTCTGTTGATATTAACTAAGGCACCAACTTACGTTATTCATGCTTTAACTACTTTCAGTCGTTTCATATCGGGACCTGTGGCGATGACTGAAGCAGCCATGACAGAAGAAGGAGGAGACATCCTTTTGAAAGTCGAACTTCTGAAGCAGCATGCGTCACAGATAAACGCTTCAGCCGCAGAAGTTAACGAGATGTCACAACGACCGACAAAGGACGTGACGGATCCGAGCAAAAAGGAGGAGCGGGTGGAGGACGTCGAAGTGGCAAAACCGTTTGATTTCGTATCCAACGGCAACGACGACCGTTCTTCGTCGAAGGCAAAGACGGAGGTCGACGCCGGTGCGGCGAGGGAGAACCACGAAGAGCAGATGGGTGTGGCGAAAAAAGAGATCCCTATGATAATTGATCCGCAGCTGCATCTGTTGGATTTTCAGCTGAGGCACATCTTGAAACCCTCGGCGAGGGACGAATTCCCCGAGATTATTGGGCTTAGGGGGATGGACGTGAAATCGAGGTGTGGTGGTACTGCGGTGGAAGGAGTGGGTTCGCCACTGGGAGGAGCGGGAAGTGGTGCTGCTGCTAAGAACGGGACTTTGGCGATCGGCAGTGTGGGGAAAGACACGGTTAGGCATAGTCAGGGTTTGGTCTGGGGACATGGAAGAGTTGCACACGACGACGGTGCTAGGATCACGACGAGATTGGAAAATGCGAACACACCGGACGGAGACGATCTGCTTGTGGTGGAAATGGTAACACCGTTTCCAGTCACCGGAAAGGCGGATGAAACGGACGGGAATGCAGGAATGGTTGTCGGCGGCTCTGATCCGCCACTGCCGAGCACCGTTGCTTTTGGAACGGCTGAAGACATCCACCAGGAGGACCCACAGACGACAAACATCTACATAGACGACCACGCCACTCGCGCTGCTCCGTACACGGTCGCAAGCCAGTTCGTGTCGCTCGGCTTCAGCGACGAGGAGAGCAACATCGAAGATCGGGAGACTGTGAGCACGCGACCAGATGGCACTGCTAGCATTCGGGGATTTTCCATCATGACAGGGTCTCAGATGATCATCGATAGGCAACCGGGGAACCAGTGCGTACACAAAACGGATTGGGAGCCAAGCGAATCGAAATTGGTGAAGAGCGACGTTATGAACAGCCCACGAAAGCTTCTCGCGATGGGACTTGCGTCTCAAGTCGAACGCAAGAAGTCGCTTACCGGTAATTTTCCGCGGCCGAAGTTCAGCGTTCGAAGCCCGAGTTCGCCCGCCCGGCTGTCGTCGTCCGGGCTGGTCGACCACGGCTTTGTCTACGGGGCCATCATGAGACCGCTTGACGGAATGGACCGCGAGGACCAAGCGGACTTTGAGACCGAGACCAATGCGGGTCTGACGGAACGATCGTTTTCTGCGGAAGGAATCGTAGACGGTGGTGGAGATCGCTTGGGAAAAACCGGAAAAGGCTTTGATGGGAGCAGGGAACAAGCTGCTTATGCTTCTGTTATGACTCGTTACGGATCGGCTCGAGGCGATAATTCTGGATTGGTCGGAGAGGAGCAGCACAGCAGTGGAAGCGATGTGGATGTCGGACAGGTGGATCTCGTTCCGCATGGCGACGAAGTCATTCTGCACCTGTTGCACGTCACTGGTCTAAGGGAACCAGATGTCGTATCCTCTGACGGTCTGACGCGTGTGACTGGCGATGGAGCTCCAACACCGACCGTGGTTTCATCCAGCTGCCATCATTCGCCCGGTAGTCATACTCGATCGGCGGGTAGGACAGTACCGGGTGAAAAATGTTCATTTCCTCTCAGAAGTGGTTTACATTTTCCGTGCCAGGGAAATGGAGTGAGCGACAGAAGAAATTCAGATCATCCCAACATCGACGAGAGCTTATCAACGACGGCTGTGTGCAGAGATTCAGACGTTGCATCGGGTAGTATGATGAAAACGAGCAGACAGTTTGACGTGCATCCATCTCACTCCGGCTCCCATGTCAAGTCGAAAGCGACGGGTTTGTTGGGACATTTCGAACACTGTAGAAATCCTCATAAAGTTTCCGGTTATCCAAGACCGGAAGAAGAGCAGCTGCTTTTCGGTGGTGCAGTCCAGTTATCCATGACCGCTGCTGCTGATGGTGGTGGTGGTGGTGGTGGCGGCGATGGGGAGCGTCGTCCGAAGCGAAGTCTTTCATGTGGAACAGCGCAGATGCTAGATGCCACCACGCTTAGTTTTGTTACGTTTGAAGACACGCAGTTGACGATGTCAAGCCCTGAACACGACCGGTCGCCTAAGCCACCGCCAGGCCATGCGCATCGAAAGGCCGTACTCTCCAGTCGTGCCAGGTAAGCCGAACAGTTTGCTGATCGTGTAATACAGAGTCGTAAGCATTGTGTGTGTCGTGTAATGTTAGGTGATTGGAGTGTTTGATTGTTGTATTTGTATACTGTATAGTTAAAAATGGGATTGTACACTGTGTCCACGATAAAGTAGAACCCACAATAAAGTGTCATAACTCGGTCCAAATGTTTAGGATTTGCCTGAAATTTTACACACAACAACAATGGCCATAGTTACACGAGATGTTATAGCCGATTAGAAATATTCGTGAGTTTGTGGAATTTATGAGCGTTTGAGATGCAGCACCGAAAAATGCAACTTTCCAACATGGAAAGGCTGAAAAGAAGTAAAATTCAGCTAAATATGGCGCTCAAAATGTCATTTTTGTTAACGAAAACACGGCCATAGACGTAGAGGCTACTGTTTGATGTCCGGTCGATGATGACCTGGTCAAACAGCCGCCACTCTTCAATCAGATGCGCCCTACGGTTATCGATGTCATGAACACGGGAACGAAAAACACGTTATACTCTGGTACATGCACCCGATCGAGGTCTGGACTGCTAGGTGGCCACAGCTGCGGATATGAAGCCGAGTGTTTTCCGAGACAGCTACTACACTAGTATGTCTACGGTCGTGTGTTCGTGAACAAAAATGACATTCTGAGCACCATTTATAGCTGAATTTTGCTTCATTTCAGCTTTTCCATATTGGAAAGTTGCATTTTTCGGTGCTGCATCTCAAACGCTCATAAATTTGACAAACTGCAGAATATTTCTAATCGGCTTTAGGATCGCGTGTAGATATGGCCACTGTTGATGTGTTTAAAATTTCAGACAAATCCCGAAAGTTTTGACCGAGTTATGGCATTTTTTATTGGGTTCTACTTTATCGTGGACACAGTGTATATAGTTAACAATGGGATTGTATAGTTAACAATTGGATTGCTTAGTTAACAATGGGATTGTATGGTTGACAATGGGAAGTTATAAGTTTTGAGAATATTCAGCACAAGTCCATATAGTTTGCATCTATCTTATGAAATTGTACTCGTTATTATGCTGTTGAAGCTACTAGGGTTTATGACTGATGCAGTTTTTTTATCAGCACAGTTTTGCAGCATGGATTAATTGCATGATTGGTGAAATCTTAAACCATCCATTAAAGTATATATGTTTAATGTTACATGCTTAAACACACACAGCTGTACAGTTTTATGCATCCAGGGTTTAACCCTTTAATGAGGAGCATGAACTAAAATGTATGAAACTAACATACCTTGTTGTTCACACGTTGACCGCCTACTACGAGTTAACTCGTAGTACAGCCAGTCATTTAACATGGCGTGTAGGCGGTCAATGTGTTAAAGAGTTAAACACTCACTCCAATGGTAAAGTAGGCAGATTGGCCTCTGGATCACCTTGCCTCTTGCTTTGCCGCATATTTAGTAAAATAGGTAGAATGACCTCTGGGTCACCTTACATCTTACCATGGCTACATATTTAGCATGATCTTGTCAAATGTGCTGCTATCTTAGTTTTAATAGTTAAATTTGAATTCGGTGCTTTATCGTTTTACTTTAATTGTTTTACTTTAATTGTTTCACTTTCTGGTTGCAGACGTCGTCGTTTTCGAATCTCATCATCAGCGTCGAGCCCACGCATTTACAGTCCTCGAGAATTCAGTTCGCGAGACTTCTCAACGACATCGAACTGACGCCTTGTTTTAACGACGGACAGTACCTCCTGCTCGTCCAAGCTGTGAACTTAGGCGTCGTCAACTGCATATCCGCTGCTTTTACACTTCAGTCACACCGACTGACGCCTTTGTTTGTGTGGATCAGGGGCGGATACAGAAACTTTGAACGCTGGGGTGGGCCAAAAATTCTTGGCCTTGGGCCGTGAAAATTTTTCTTTCCTATCCGCCAAAATAGTTGATGACTTTTTTAGTCATCTGGTCCGAATGTCCTCAAAATATACCATATTGGAACCAAATGGGGGCCACGATACATGGGCATTTATAAATGGGGGAGGCATGGCCGGATTGGCCCTCTGTATCCGCCCTTGGTGTGGACGAGAGATGACTGGAACGGGTGCCTCCTGACTGATTGAGCTTCTTGTTTTAACCAGTGGCTTCTGTAGTCCGTTGCAATCTGTGTGTGATAGGCAAGTATCTTGTACATAACTACTGTGGATCTATTGTAGTTAAAAAGTTTAGACTCTGCCTGCACAAAAATCAGTCTTCAGTCGAATTTTTTAAACTTTTTGAGCAGAATTTGCCATTTTAAAGAGAAACACATCCTCTTTACAATGATACCAAAATTATGATTTTATCGCAATCAAAGTGAATTCATGGATAAAAGAGCTTAAGTAGCTTCTCATTGCTGGTAAAATGGACTAATTTCTATGCACAAAATTAAAATTTTTGATTTGTACGAGACCATGAAGATACTACTCTTCAATGTAACTTTTTCTCAAACTTTCATATATTTTTATGGAATATCTATTTAAATTATAATCTTTAGTGATCTGGCAGTTAAGAAAAATCAAGTTTTGTTCATTTTCTTGAAACTGAATATTCTTACCTGCGACTGGTTTTGTGCAGATGGGTCTAATTTGTCAAAACTGAACCTCCAGCAGTCCAGTCCAGATCTGGCAAGGCTGCATAGAGTATATTTAGCAGAGGATCCAAATGAGCGTAGGGACCAAGCTGACCAGATGAAAGCAGAACAAGTTGGAGAGAAATTAGCTCAACTACTGCTTAGTTCAGCCCAAAATACCAAGTAACATCTCACAACTATTTTAAGAGAATACCATAGTAGATCTGCAGAGTAGCACCTATGTTCAAGTAGCAGAATAATATTATGAGAAAAAAATTGGTTTATTTTGTACTGCATCTTATGTTAAAGTGAGCTTGTTCTAAGGTACAATGCATCTCATAAATTATAGTTCGCGAATTTACTGTCTGCTAAGTCCTTTTCCAGTATTTAACCCTTTAATGCCGAGATGGTAGTGAATGGTATGGGAAATCCTATACCCTCCGGCATTTAGGGTTAAGAATAGATTGGATCTGAATGATCTGGTTTTTGTCTGTTTAGCCCAAAATTTTATGCTGCACCAAGAAGATTATTTATACAGTGCTGAGCACCTATCTATTCTAGTCATTGTATGATTTTAGAGGATTTTGAGAATGACAAGTTCGGCCACAGTCAAACGATATCCAAATAGTTGAAGATGTCTCTACTGCCAATGGCTCATACATGTCCTTTTCCCTTTTGCCCCTAGAATATCTGCTGAAAACACAGGCTTAACCCTTTAATGGCGGAGGGTATAGGATTTCCCATACATTTTACTACCTTCTCGGCATTAAAGAGTTAATGGAAAAAATGAACGGGTAAAGGGTTAACTAGACCAGCGCTGTCTCACCATTGGTCGGGAAGAGTTGACACTAGCACTTGGATGTCCTGGTCTTTACTTTGCGACCGTGACTGCGACATTACAGTAGCTGAATGAATCACTTGAGGTCTAATATTATGTTCCGAATACAAGTGCAGCATATTTCATCCTGAAGTATTCTGCACTGCTCGATTCTTATTGGTCAGCATTTTCATTTGCCAGACTCATCCAGTTACGAAATGATGTTCAAGGCTTCTCTGCGGACGACATTTGATGCTGCGCCAAAAGTCTATAGCCTGCCGCAGTGCCACTGTCTTGTGGAACCCTTTGTTAATGTGCAATAGAAGTGGATGAAATTGTGGCCTGACATATTAAACCTCACTTGATCAATTCAGTGTGTACGTCGAGAAAGTTGAAGCCTTCACAACATAAATAGACCTTGGAAAACTTTAGGACTTTATTAATAAAGGTCTTTTTCCGTAAGGACGGCAAACCAGCAGTTATCAAGCAGACTAGAGAATTCAGAAAACCAAGAAACACTAAGATCAGTTGAATCTGTGTGTCTGTCTTTTATATGTTTAAGGTTTAACAACTTGTTTTAACAACATTGCTATGACTATTTAATTACTGTTTATATGAGTTTAGATTGTTTCTGGCTGTAGAAATTGATTTACATTATTTTGTCTTTTGCGGCTTCTGTTTTTGACTTAGCAGCTTCTGTTATGTGATAAATGACTTTAATTACTGTTTATGGTTTTAGTGCGTTTTCCCTTCATATTTTGATGTGCATTAGAAGGCTTTTTTACGGAAGTTCATTACCATGGTAACGTGGTTACTGACTTCTTGGATGCTTATGCTATTTTCATTTCAAAGAACTATTCTCCTTTGCGTCGTTGCAGTAGCAGGAGTGGCAGTTGCTTTGCTTTTCTTAGCCAATGCTTGGTTACGAAGATGGAAGTTAACATATATATAGCCAACAGTTTTTGTTTATTATATTCTTTTTTACTAGAACTGCTTGGAGCTTTCAGTAGTTAGGCTGCATAGTTTTGAGATAGATGGAACAAATTTCTGCAGTTCATTTGTTCAGCAAGTTATGGAGTTTTGCATACTGGTGGTGTGCAGGGCTGTACTCAAGGGTATACGTGGATATACGGCGTATACTCACCTCCGGAGAAAACGGCATCGTATACTCACCTCCCGAAAACCAGGGTATACGCTTGTAAAAGGCAGGGTACATGCTAGTAAACCAAGGCACACGCAGCCATTTAGGTGTAATTCAGGTGAAATTCGGAGCGAATGGCTAAAAAAGGTCGGCTTTTTTCGGACGGAAAATTGTCGACGATCTACGGAAATTTCGGCCGGATGTACTAGCGGTGTAAAAAAAGGTCATCAGCTTTTGGGACGGGAAAATTTTACATTTTTTCGGGCGGTAGCGTGTACTCACCTCAAAAGTTCTGAGTACAGCCCTGCTTGTGTGAGAATTTTAACTGAAGTTAAAGCTGCTTTGACTATTTAACCAATATAGCATAGACATGGATATTGTAACATTTTATCCGATATTTCAACATATAAGTATCTGAAGATTTTCACTGACATTTTTCAGTAGTTAGATATGTTAAGCACATGGTCTGTTTGAAGGTTTCTTAATGACACTTGAGCATGTATTAATAATATTCGAGTCTATATGCTTCTTGCCATCATGCCACGTAGTTCTTTCAGACATTGCTGTCTGCTTATCTTGCAAAAGTGCTAATGTTTCATGTTCCGTCATCAATTGCTTAGAATTTTTCCGAGTTTAGAGCGATAGGTTAATTTGCAAGTGGATAGGTAATTGTTTGAAAATATTCAAGTGGATATGTAATTTTTGAAAATATTCAAGTGGATAGGTAATTGTTTGAAAATATTCAAGTAACTCTTCTCAGCGTCATTTTGGGCCATTTCTCTCTTGGCAACTGTTTCTGAAGTAAACTGATAGTCAAAAACTACATTGAACTGCAAGTATTTAACAGTATTACATTCCAACTAGGTTGCATTGCTGGGAAATGCCAGGTATATTTTATCTTTGCATAAATTAATTATATCCATTGCTTCATATCCTCCATTGCAATGATTCTATGGTTTGTGAAGATAAAAAATTAATATGTTGCTCTACGTAAATGCATGAATTAGAACTTGATGAGAATTTTAAGGCATTCCACAGCATCATGCTGATACTGCATATATTGTATTGTATCTAGTTATTTATATAGCACCTCTCTCAGTCCACACTAATCAGAGGTGCTCCCAATGCGAGAAACCACGAGAGAAAAGTGTATATTATGTACGTACGTATGTATATCTGTGTGCATGTGAATGTATGTATGTATGTATGTATAATATAATATTTTGAAGGTTTTTTTTGTCATGAAATAAATCTTATATGTCTATTTATTTACTATTTATTTGTGTCTTATCCAAGTTTTTAAAAATTCAGAGCTCTTATAATTAATAATCATCTGTAATAGTTACCTCCTACTTAGCACGTTGTTAGTATTTATGGATTTTCACATATCATTTTTTGTTGGCTGTTTTGTCTGTTTTATCGCTGTTGTTTCTGATTGAGTAGAAACTGGTTTTATCTGCATTGTACATTCAAGTATTTTCATGTGAACTCTCATCGTAAACTATTCCAACTTGTTGTATATTCATTATATTTATTAATTTTTGTCTTTGTCCGTTGATCTGTTTACATTTCAAGTTGTCTCTAGCCTGTTAATTAAGTGTATGGGTTTCCATATTGATGTATTTTATGCTTTACTTCAATTCATTTTGGTGTAGAACTCCGTGAAGTTTGAATGTGACTGGATGCTTTATTGCACTGTGATGAATTGAAGCAATAAATGAACCTCATTCTTTAAGGTCTTTAATGGAAACGAAAAATAGGAAGTGACGGCCGTTGTTTTTTGTCGTTTTACTGTCAGTAACTGATGATTCTGAGTTGCATATGTTACATCCTGGAAATTACCAACTATTTTACAGTGCTGTCAATTGATTAAAAGCATTTTGGAAGTCTTGTCATTAATGCATTGAAGTGCGGTTTCTATTGCGTGCTTGCAGCATCTTTTTATGAATACATTTGGTTTTTGCCTGCTAATGCCATTTTTACGTATGGTACCCACCAAACAGACATTTACAAATTTGTTTCCACTTCCTTGAGATTAATGACTAGTTGTAAGTATGTGAATGGTAGCTGAACTGTGATTTTCCAAGCGTAACTGGACTGGGTAAAAAGTTGTGTTTTGATTCATGATTCTTGGTTCGTTTGCGTTGTGTAAAACAAGCATTTTTAGCCATTAAACTTCGAAGGAAAGCATATGAGATTGTAAACTTATTTCGGTATTTTGCTTGTAGGGCTGCAATACACAAACAGGGCACATCTTAAATGTCTCAGTGGAACCACACACGGTGTTGTCCCTGTTTCCGATGCAAATTAATCCCTTGGAGAAATTTAATTTTAGATATGCAGTAGGATAGACTTCTTTATTTCCAAAGAATATAATTATGTATCTATGTAAGAATGTGTATGTAATATTTTCGCAGTGCCTCTCAAGGTATAAATGCCAGCAGAAAACTGTTGATATGTATCTAAAGTCATTGGCATCGTGCCTCGCTAGCTGCTGTGAACATGAGATTACCAATTTTTTAGTTGCCAAACTTTTTGTGGTGGATCTTGTCTGGAGAAGAAATTTAAATCAACCGATCTGACATTAATTAAACTTTTTGTGTTGACCGTCGAATCAAATCAACAATGATGAGTTTATGGCAGATTGTGAAATCAAGCTTTAATAAAACTGTTTCAACGTTGGCTGTGTTGATTTTAATGGGATAATTTTGTGATGTTTTGAGGTGATGCATAAAGAGTTTTTCCTTGCATCATTTGTGCAGTTGCTTTCCTTCAAAAAAATTTTTTCTCTTGGTTGAAGTTTTATTGTTTTCTCATGATTATCACTATTTTTCTCATGATTATCACTATTTTTCTCATGATTATCACTATTTTTCTCACGATTATCACTATTTTTCTCATGATTATCACTATTTTCCTCATGATTATCACTATTCGGCCGATTACGAATAATTCAACCAACTATTCAGTCAAATACGAATAATGAATCGTGTACAAAATAAGTTTACCAATAATTTTAGTCACTACACAAAGAATGAGACTACTGACACTGCGATACCAGTCAGTATTATATAATAGCAAGGTCTGACTGCAACCACAGCATATAAAAAATTATTATGTTAATGAGATAGTTCTTCTGTCCACTCACTTGCACAGCGCATATGCACAAACAGATGTTGCATAACCACTATTCGTATTCGGTCCAACCGCTACTATTCGGCCGAATGCCAAATATTCGGCCATGAAGTGAATTTGTAGAAAGCAAATGTTAGGTACAACCCTTGTAGGTGTATTCCTCTAAAGAGCATTTGATCAAAACAAATAAAAGTGGAATCAAGAAGTTGTAGTTATATGTTTGTATGTGAACTTGTTATAGCGCCCCTTCAAGCTCTCTACTCAGAGACGCTCCCGAATGCAGAGCGGGCACTGCATCGGAGTTTCACGCCGAAGCGCTGAGCAATTGTGAGTGAAGGACTTGCCCAAGGTCCTTACGCGGTGAGGTGGGTTCGAACCTTCAGGCTCGAAGGCAACGACGCCACCACTAGACCACCGCGCCCCACAGTTATAGTTATATAGCATCATCGTCAGTCTTGACACCAGCCGTTTAACCACAATAAGCATGAACAAATGACCTGCATTGCTCCTATAGAGCCCCTTATGGCAGCATACAATAGGGATATGGGTGGAAGTTGGTCAGCCGACATTCTTTCCATATTTCCAAACTATTGAAGTTCTTGCTGGACGACTCTTTCCGACGTATGTGTTTGGACATTCAATGATCGTCAAGTTTCATTTACAGATTCAAACAGGCCCGTGTACACGAACCTATGTACATGTAAATAGGTACATGCACAATTGCACATAGATCAGCCTATTTAAATCTGCTGCTTGTCAATCTGTTCTATGGATAGGCCTAGAATGCTAACCGAATCTGCTAATGGTTATTCTCTAGATGGCAGCATAATTTCTGGAAAATAAAGAAATCAAAAGGACTTAAATCGATATTAGTCACAGTTTCAATGTAGCCTACACTGCAACGTGTGGCGACTGCCTAAAATAAACGCTTTAATTCAGATCATAATGCATATCTGATTCTTGAAAGAATCCAAGTAATCGTATCGGAAGAGTAAGACATATGTTTCAGATGCGCATTCTGATATCTTCATACGCATTGCAAGTCCTCGAAAGCACCAATGTTCTAAACAGCACTGTAATAATATTAATAATATTATAAAATTTGCGCTAGAGAAGTAAGCGTTTCACGGCATAGACTGGGGCACCGCGATAAACAACTTCAATGGCAAGGCAGAGCTTTGCTGCTTTCACCAAAGATTTTGTTTTTGCGCAAGAGATTAAGTTATTGACAGTTCTTGCCCGTAACATTGTCTAAAGCAATCCATTTTAAACATTTTAGCATAATTGATATTAGTTTGATCGCTGCGTCAAGTTGTTGCTAAACTGTTGCTATGACAACTGGTTAGACGCCATGTTGTAAACAATGAACGGAGATGGCGGCCATGGTTAAATTGATGCAACGACAAAATGGAATTGTTAGCGAATTATATGAACGAATGCGGTAAGCTTTCTCTAGTGAAATCTCCTAACTATTCTGCCAGTGTGGCTTTGGGTGGCTGTTTATTATTGTGGACATTGAATAGCCATTTTGGGATTCCTTGGGTGACAAGTTGGTCAGCGACAACGAATGCACGAGAGCCCGTTACGGTACTTCTTCGTTAGATCGTGACCCGACCAACCAGGGCCAATGAGAGAAATTCCGGACCCATAGACCTTGGCAGAGCAGTCATGGGCCGTTGAACTATCTTAAAGCTTATGCGCATATTTTACAAACAACTTGAAATAATAGACATAGGGGTACGACCTACGATATCTTATTTATTATGCGCTATTATGATTTTCTTCAGTTAAAAATTAAGCTGAATGTAGTTAACTGTCAGTGGGTGTGGGTAAATGAATGAATGAATGATTTATTTATTTAATATATTTGTGGTTCTGGATAGAAATGCACTGATACAGATTTTGACTGTACACCTGTATGATTGCACCACAGTGACCTCAAGTACAAATGCCACTTACGTATTGACTTTACAAAGTTTTTGCTGCTTTTCTACATCAAATTGCAGTAAAGAGTGATATAACAGTCTGGTGAATTCATGCCAAATGTATGGTCATCATAAGATGAAACAGATTTAGTTCCTTCTTGGATAAAATTACTTTATAAATTAAGAATTTTGCTTTCAGAGATGCTGAAACCAACAGGTTCACTGAATTCAAAGCTGCCGTTCGTATTCAGTCGTGGTTTCGCGGAATTCGAGTTCGCAATCGATTTCGGTGAGCGTGAATTGCGGTCAAAGGTGTATGTGTGGTAAAACAAATGTGAATATGGTTCTTACAAGTAGAGAGAACATGGCGCTATGGTGGAACTCTTTTAGTTATGGTCACCACGGAATGGTGCAGGAGTGAAAGTAGGATAGGATTATACGTATTTGTAGTTTAACCTTTTAGTGACAAGAGTGTACAACTGGGAAACTAATTAATGCAGCTCATCTTTAACCCTTTAATGTCGAGATGGTAGTAAATGGTATGGGAAGTCCTATACCCTCTGGCATTAAAGGGTTAAAGTGTTAATTGCATTATATGCACCACCAGATCGGAGTGACTCTGTGCTGAAGTATCTGGCAGTTGTTTTTGGTGTGCATGACATAGCGGTTAAAAGTGGAGAACATTAATATTTAGTATATTGTTATTAACCAACTCAGCTCAGATGAGTACACCAATCGTACACTGTTCGTGGGAAGATAAGACGGTGAGGAGAGGACTGGCCACACACCCTCATATGCAGAGGCTAAGAAACTGAAGTCGCTAATATTTCATACCCATGGCTGTCTCAAGCTTAAAGGCGTGCTCTTCTCCTCTTCTTCTGTGATGTCACTACACTGGATAGTTTGTTTCAAATGGCATGTGGATCAGGGTGGATCAAACAAAAATTTATCCTATGCTTTTGATCCACCCTAATGTGGATGCATGTGGATTAGTATGAACAGTATTTCAGATTTGTTGCTAGTATGTTGCTAATCTGTTGTGATTGTTGCTTTTTTCTATTTTCATTTAAGGCATATGACCAAGTGTGCAGTCAAGATTCAAAAGATATGGCGTGGCATTCTCGCTCGAGGCTACTACCGAGAGCGTCTTAAGGTGCAGTACTCAACAATTATTGCTCAAGATCTGTTGTTCATCATGAAAAATCAATATCCACTATCCACAATACCATAGCTCACTTGCCTTTTTTGTTTACTTAACTTAGCTATTGTTTTATGAAACATGGCTTTCTGACAGATCTGATAAGATGTAATACTTCTCTTCAATATTTCCTTTCGTTTTGCCTCTGTTAAAAGTTGTCATAATATTATTATAATATTATAAAAATTAATTAATATCACCTGGTCACCTGGTGCCGTCAGCTTCTGGAGCTCTGGCGAAAGCCCTGGTGTATTCTCTCCAACGTCTCCTCTCTCTAGTCGCCTCTCGTAGCTCCTCCAGTCTCATGCCAGACTTTTCCTGTACCTCATCCAACCATTTCTTCCTAGGTCTTCCGCATCTTCTCCTTCCCTCACCGCATGCCGTCATCAGCTCCTTTTCCAGACCGTTAGATCTCATCACATGGCCGAAGTAGCTCAATTTCCTCCAAGTTGCTGTTTGCTGCAGTGTCTCCTCCCTCTCTATTCCAAGCTCCTCGCGCACCGATTCGTTAGTTCTCTTCTCCGTCCATGAAATCCTTAGCATCTTTCTCCAAATCCACATCTCACACGCGTTGATTTTCTTTTCCATATCCCGTGTCTTTGTCCATGTCTCGCATCCATATAGGACCACTGGGAAGATCAGTGCTCTTACCAGTCTTTTCTTTGTTTCCCTGCTCACGTATTTATCCTTCCAAATCTTTTCCAGACCGTTCATTGTCGTTTTCCCCATTATTACCCTCCTCCTTATTTCCATATCACTTCTTCCCTCCTTCTCTATCATAGATCCCAGGAATGTGAAGCTCGATACTACCTCTATCGTTTCTCCATCCACCTCAAAGTTTTTGTATGTTGCAGTTGTCATAACCTTTGTTTTCTTTACATTGAAGTATAGTCCCGCCTTTTCGCTTTCCTTCCTGACTCTTCTTATTAACTCAACTAGGTCGTCCCTCTTACCCGCCAATAATGTCGTATCATCGGCGTACCTCAGATTATTCAGTATTTTCCCCGCTATCCTTACCCCTTCTGTTGCCTCCTCCAATCCAGCCCTCCTCATAATTCTCTCGGCATACAGATTGAACAGGAAAGGGGACAAAATGCACCCCTGCCTCACTCCTTTCCTTATTTTAAATTTCCCTGTGTCACCATATTCAGTTCTTATTACCGCTTCTTGATCCACATAGAGGCCCTTTAGTAGTTTAACCAAATGCTTCGGAATTCCCATCTCAATTAGCGTCCGCCACAGTAGTGTATGGTCTATGCAATCAAACGCCTTGCTGTAGTCTATAAAACACATATGCACCTGTTGCCCGTATTCCCTCTGTCTCTCCATAATCCACCTTATATTGGCGATGTGATCGCGCGTTCCTCGCGCCTTCCTAAATCCCGCTTGATTGGTTGGTAATTCCCTTTCGATTGTCTTCTCCATTCTTTTGTGGATTATTTTGAGAAGTATTTTGCTCGTGTGCGATATCATCGCTATCGTTCGATAATTTCCACACTCTCTCGCGTCTCCTTTCTTGAATATTGGTATGAACACGGACCTTTTCCAGTCCTCCGGCCACTGCCCAGTTCTCCAGATTTGATTGCATAGTTTTGTAATAGTTCTCACCACTGCTTCATCTCCCGCTTTTACCAGTTCTATAGGTATTCCATCATGTCCTGGCGCTTTGTTGTCCTTGAGCTGTTTTATCGCCCACTCCACCTCTACCTCCAATATCTCTGGTTCGTTTTCGACTTCCTCTATTTTGATGTTTTCCTTCTCGACACATTCATCTTCCATGTACAACTCTTCCGTATACTCTCTCCACCTTTCCTTTATCTCCTCCTCATCTCCTATTATCTTCCCATCCTTCGTCTTGAGTGAACCCATTCTAGGGCCTGCTGTCTTCGTTATTTCCTTCATCTTTGCGAACAGTTCTTTAGTCCTTCCTTTCTTTCCTTCTTCCTCCATCTCCCTACACATTTCCTTTAGATGGTTTTCTTTATCCTCCCTTGCCTTCCTTTGGAAGGTCTTATTCAAGGTTTTTACCCTATCCCTGTTCCCTTCCTTCTTTGCTTCTCTCCTTTCTATTGCCACCTCAATGGTCTCTTTGGATAGCCATGGGGTAGTTTTCCTTGACGTTTTCTTTGGTACATGTTTCTCCGCAGTCTCCTGGATCGCAGTTTTCATCTTTGTCCATAACGTGTTCGTATCCTGCTCTTCCATTGTATCGTCTGTCTCTAAGATCTCAAACCTATTCTTTATCTCTACTCTGTATTCTGGTGTTATGCCTTTGCAATCAAAACTGGTCAGTCTTTTATCTCTCTTCATCTTCTTCAACTTTAGCTGCAATGTATAGCCACTATTATCTCGTGGTCTGTTCCGCAATCCGCCCCCGGTCTTGTTCTTACGTCTTTTATTGTGCTCTTCCATCTTTTGTTCACCACCACGTAGTCGATCTGATTCCTGTGTTTTCCATCCGGTGTCGTCCATGTATAAAGTCTTCTTTTCGGTTGTTCGAACCATGTGTTCATTATTCTTAGCTCATTGGAAGCACAGAACTCCACCATTCTCTCCCCTGCCTCATTCCGTACACCCAGTCCATACTTACCCACTACTTCTTCCTTTCCATTTCTGTCCTCACCAACTTTCGCATTGAAGTCACCCATAATCACCAGTATATCTCCTCTCGGTGTTGTGTCAATTGTTCCTTGCAGGTCCAAGTAGAAGGCTTCCTGCTCCTCCTCCGTCGCCATCGCTGTAGGGGCATATACTTGTATGATTGTTGTGTTGATCTTTCCACCACGAAATCTTACACTCAGTACTCTGTCACTCACCGTATTATACCCCATTATCGCATCAGCACTCGTCCTATCGCACATGATTGCTACTCCGTTTCTTCTCCTCTCATCCTGCCCAGACATTACTATCTTAAAACCGTTCCAACTAAAATGTCCTTTTCCCTTCCATCTTGTCTCACATAATCCCAGTATCGCTATATCCATCCTTGCCATCTCTCTTTGGATGATGTCCATCTTCCCACTCTGCATGCTTCTGACGTTCCATGATCCGACTTTCATAGCTTTTTTACAGCTCATGTCAAGTCTTTGTTTTCTGGTCATATCCGCCGCTGGACGTCCTTTCGGCTTTGGTCCTGTGGCTTCATTAGAACCTGAATCTCCCGACTCGACACTGTGCTCATCCCCAGTAGCCATTAAATTACCCTGATTCGCCAGCCCAGGTCGGTTCCGAGTCTACGCTCCAATTGGAGTCGTCGGTCGGGTCTCCTCCCCGCTTTACTCAATTGATTGAGTGACTGACAAACCTTTGGGACCCAATTAATATAGTGCAACCTATTATAGCTAAATGCACGGCGAAAGATGTCTTTATATGCACATGTGATTAACTAAATTAATTTTTTAATCCATGTAATTTAATTTAATTGGAAATTAACATTTATTTATCTGCAAATGTTTTGTTGTGTGCAGCAAGAGGTGTTTTGCATGCGATTCAACTTCTATTCTACGATGGCAGTCAGAGTAAGTTTTCTTTTTCAGCCAATGAAAAATAAAGTTCTCAGTTTCCCATAGCAGAATTTTAAGATATATAACTGCCTGTTAATTAATAATAATAATTATTATTATTAATTTATATTCGTATGAGGTAGAAAGAATCTTTCTGGAATCAAAATTTAAGTTTTTGGTTTGTGTGAGAAGCTAATCTCTGTGAAGGTCTTGTTACTGGTTTTGCTGCTATTTGGATTTTTATTCATTTCTCCATTTCTGTAGCGCCCCTTCAAGCTTTCAACTCAGAGGCTCACCCGACTACAGCATGGACACTGCATCGGATTTTCACGCTGACGTGCCCAAGCAATTGCAAGTGAAGGACTTGCTCAAGGTCCATATTATTATTGACTTTTTTATTATTATTGATTTTTTATATAGCACACCTTCAAGGTAATCTACTCAGAAGCACTCCCAGTCCAACAACGGCTAAATAAAACAGTTTTTAAGTGAGAAAGAAACATAGTGGTGTGACCTCTAGGCATATGTGGCAGCTTCAGGTAGATTGCTTTTAACTTACAGATTTTAGCATTCTAATGGCTAGCTTCTCAGTCAGTTTTGGTACACACTCATCATAAAATGGTTAAATATGTAATTCCTGAACTTTGCATTCCTTGTTGTTTCTCCAGATCCAGAAGATCTGGCGAGGCTACCACAGCAGGCGATGCATCTTTGATTTCAACAGTCGGAAAAAGTATTACCAGGACCTGCAGCTTAAGAACCAGATGGTCAGGTATGTTGTGGTTGTACACGGGCATCTGTCAGCTGGACATAAGCAATGTCACAAACGGACTCACCAACACAAACACAAGAACATACACATGTGCATTTAAGTGAAACCTTGCTTGATACTCTTTGAGTGTATGAGATTGGCGTTGGTAGTGTAATTGATGAACTACAGGGAAAGTATCATCATAGCAGAACAAGTGCAGTGACCCACACTGGGACAACATGGCATGGGTGCTCATTTTGTTTTTGGATACAGAGTGGGCAATGTATGAATTCTGAAGTCTGGGATGAATTCCGTGAGTTGCCAAGTCAGTTTATAAATACCTCTTCACCTCCATTGCAAACTCCTTGGTTAGCATCTCTAGGGATTATGCACTTAGAAGAAAGTTTGGAAAACTTTATATTTTGCAATAGTAAGAAACTCAGAAAAACCCATGTAACAGCAGGTTTGCTGGTAAAAGAAAGCTGCTGTATGGGTCACAGAAGTATCCAGGGAGAAAGTTTGTATTAGACATTCACAAATGAGTTGCTGAATAATAGAAAAATTGATAATTTAATTGCAAATGTCATGATAGATTCCTGAGTATGGATTCCATGGAAATTTTATGTCAAACTCTGGAGGAGTGTTTTTAATGAACTGTTGACTCATTAACCCTTTACCCGTTTGCCCTGAGAATATCCGCTGAAAACACGGGCTTAACAGGGAAAATGAATGGGTAAAGGGTTAATTAAGGTAACAAGGTCAAAGACTTTACACGATGAATTGATGATGCTCAAGAATAAACATGTGCTTCTGATTAACTCGTGAAATTGCAGTTCCAGGTGCAGTTACTTTCTCACACCAATCAGTCAAGCAAAATGGAAATGGTCATTTAGAGGGCATATAGCAGCTGCTACTGTTACAAAGTTCTGCAACGTTACACATAATATGTTTGGCATCGCACGCTTAACATGTTAAATGTGCGTGTGGCATTGCAGAAACTTTGTATTGGTGTTCCTAAAACATTGAGATTAAGAGATTAGATTAGAATTGTATATGATATTATGATTAGATTGGATTAATCTATGATTGGGTTCATCTCATAGGGACAGACTTGCCGAGCATGTGGAGCAGCAGGCTCTGGAGAAGACGTGGGAGAATGAGGAGGCACAGAAAAAGAAGGTGGAAGAGTATGCCAGTCGGAATCATTTCCTTATCTCGACAGCTGTCATTCCGGGCATCTACAACTCACCTTTCCTGGTGAGAATGGGGGTGAAGGTGGTGGCAGTGATTGCTCTGATGGTGGTTATGGTAGTGTGATGATGATGATGGTAGTGCTGGTGGTTGGAGAGTTGTGGTGTTGGTGGTGTCTGTTATGTGCTGTTGGTGGTTTTTTCTGTAGTTTTCCTTTTTCAATTGTTTCATGAACTTCCCCATTACTGATCACGGCTGCAAATTAAATAAATTTTAATTGACTGGTTTACTGATTGTGTTTGGCTTTTGATTGCCAGTTGATTGTAACACTGATTAGTTTATTGCTGTTGTACATTTGGTAAGAGCTTGATAGAATGTGCAAATGCTGTGCATGGTTGATTTTAGCTGGTGCCAAATGAAATGGAATTTCACCTACGACAAGTGAAGCCTTCGAAAGCCAATCGACAAATCAAGAGTGCAAAGATGGCTGACGAGAATGCGTTTGACCCTGCATGGAGACGTTATGATGCCCCAACATTTTCGCCGTTACCCCCAGTTGGAGATAAACCCAAGGTATGACTTGTGCCCAGCATCTATCGTATTACAAGCAATAATAGCGAGCTGTAGTAGGTGATGGTTTTCATATTTGCCGAATATTTTCAAATCTCAAAATGCAGTTACTGCCTGGCTGTGAAAGAAGGTGACATGCGTGTCCTGCTTTTTCCAGCCACTGCCCATCTTTATTGCAACCTGCAACATAGGTTTCAGCCTTTCATACTTCCAAATTGAGATGTTAAAAATTTCATTTCAAGAATACTCTATAAAATACATTAACTTGCTGTCTGCCTTAGAACTATTAATTCATGTCCTACTTTGGCCATGCTATTGGATTCTCTATTATGTAACTCAGTGCAATTTGTCATTCTGTTCTAATAAACATATGTATGTGTATATAGTACATATATAATATATATGCTTATGGTTTGGTCATACTTTTGCAGACAAATGCCTGTGTATCATAAGTTTACGCACAGTTGGTTGTGTTGAAAATGATTTTTTTTTCCTTTTCAAGTTTAAGTTAACCTAATTTGATGAAGATGTGATGTAGACATTGTAGAAAGGACAAAAATTGCACCTCGCTGACTGTAGCAACACAAAAATGAGACATTAGACAGGAAAATTCAAATAAAGTGATTTCTGAGTGGAATACGTCTGCTTTTCCATGTAGGGTCCGTTCCGTGACCCACGTGACGTCCAATGGCAACGCTACCGACCGTTCAACCCGACCGTTCGAGTGGAAAGCAACTACTACTCGGTCGAAGAGGCAAGGAGGAAGATGAAGGCGGACGATTGGGTGGCACAAGTCCAAGACAAAATGTAATACTTATTTGTTTGTTTGTTTGTTTGTATGTGCACTTGTTATAGCGCCCCTTCAAGCTCGCTACTCAGAAGCGCTCCCGAATGCAGAGCGGACACTGCATCGGAGTTTCACGCCGAAGCGCTGAGCAATTGTGAGTGAAGGTCCTTACGTGACGAGGTGGATTCGAACCTCGAACCTTTTGGCTCCAAGGCAATGACGCCAGCCACCACTACACCACCGCACCCCGCGATTATTTAAGTTCTCATGACGTTTTCAAACCTGATGCAACATGTAAACTTTAACTTTGGAAGGTTGTCTACTCTTTATATTTTGCATGTGAATTAATTATCTAAATATAATTAATTTACAGTTTCTATATTTATATATTTTTATGTGATGGCGTTTTTTTGTTGTTTATACTCTCGATTGTGTAGATTTCTGCCAAGCAAGCGTCTGCCAATGCAGTCGTATGAGCCTCTGTCCTGGACAACGTCTGAATTCGGTCATATTGCATATGGAACCAAGCATTTCCGTGATGAATATCCAGACGTGTGGACGAGTAAGGTAAGAAAACATTTGTGATGAGGTCAGTGTTAGTGAGAAAAAGTTTCACGTAATTAGTTTTTTTATCATGAACAAAATTGCCAGTGATGGGCAGATGTAAGGCGAAGAATTTTCCAAAGGCTGACCGACTAAATTTGGCAATGAAGCAGAAACCATTTTTTGAATCTTATGTTGCTTGCCATGAGCACCTATGTATTTTCTTGCCCCCCGGCTTATCATTTATGGGTGCTGCAAAAATCCGGCTGTTAATAGATTTTTATGTGCACTTGTTATAGCACCCCTTCAGGTTTGCTACTCAGAAGCACTCCTGACTATAGTGCAGACACTGAATCGGAGTTTCACGCCAAAGCACTGAGCAGTTGCGAGTGAAGAACTTGCCCAAAGTCCCTACACTTCGACTTGAGGTGGATTCGAACCTGTAACTCTCCGGATGCAAGGCAACGAACATACCCACTACACCATCACTCCCCACACAAAATACTATAATGATTACAATTATTTATTATAAATACTGTAAAGGATCAGAAAATTTCTGGCTGTAAGTTTCAATTGTTGTCTACAAAACAATAATTCTGGCTGTGAAATGGTTTACATACTCACACTCTAGCCTTGACATACTTGAAGCTGGCCTTATTATTTGCTATTTAATACTCATCTGGTTTTTTTGGTATTCTAGAACTTTCAGGCTGTGCTGCCACCTATTCATACATTTGACAAATTCAACAAAACCTACTCACGAGGTGAAGTTTAGAAGCAGACGCAAGAAAGCAAAAAAGTCTCGTGACGATGATTTAAATCAATATCTCCTATGTTAACAATATTTAAAGCAACTGTAAAGATTAGTGATTCTTACAGATATAATTGTACAGATTATTATAGTTTAATAGTTTGTGTGGTCAGAATGGTGGCACGTTTAAATAGTCGGAGTAAATAATTTAAAATAAAGGCCACTTTCTGTTTATGTTGGCTGTGATTGATGATACTATTCAGTGCCTGTCTCTCTGTCTGTCTGTCTCTCTCTGTGTCTGTGTCCCTCTTTCTCTGTCTGTCTGTCTCTGTCTGTCTCTCTCTCTCTCTCTCTCTCTCTCTCTCTCTGTCTCTCTTTCTCTGTCTGTCTGTCTGTCTCTGTGTCTCTGTGTCCCTCTTTCTCTGTCTGTCTGTCTGTCTGTCTGTCTCTCTCTATATCTCTGACTCTCTAACTGTCTGTCTCGCTTCTAGACCTCTGCTGATGAAAATTACCTCTCAAGCTCTCCTTGGAATGGGACTGAGATTGTTGATTCTTGCCCATCCTTGAACAATTTGGCCAGAAAACTCGTAGTCACAAAATGTTCGTTTTTGTTCAAAGCCAAAAGTCTTTTCTCTTTAGTCGCCTATTACAGTAAACGCATGCAGCATTGGCAGAACTATAATTTGCCCTCTGTGCCATGGGCGTCCGCAGCGGGGCGCAAGGGGGCGCAAGTGCGCCCCTCTGTACTTGCGCCCCTCTGGATTTTCGCATACTTGCACATAAATTTAGATTACTTGGTTGTGATTGTTACAACGGGATTTTCAATGTGATTATCGATTCGTTCTACAAGTTGAACCTATATATATCTTTCTTTGGGCGCATAGCGTATAGGTAAGCTATAGGATTCTCTCGTGGTAATATGGAAATTCAAACTGTCACCCATTAAATTTAGACCACGTGACAATTATTTAAAAGTTTGCGCCCCCCTAGAAAAATTCCTGTGGACGCCCATGCTCTGTGCTGACCTGTCCCAAACAATATAATTTTTTATTCTGAGCTAACAGTCGAGTCCACTGTGAATACAATTGAATTATTAGTTTGTAGGATTAGCTGGCTTTCCTCCCGGCTCCATATTAGATTATGCTGTAGCCTGTACCCATGTATAGGCTACCGTATTGGAGGAGATGGACCGTTTAATAGGCCTACACGCAACAGGAGTGAACTTAGAAACGCCTTTAAACATTAATTGCCTTTATGCTTTGTCTGTCTCTATATCTTTCTGTCAGACATAGGCCTACAGACAGCTAGACAGACAGACAGTCTCGTCTGGCCTCGGGCGACAATGATCACAGAAAAGGACATTGTATTACAAAGCACAGCGATTTCGATTATTGGCTTACAGTTTCGATTGCGGTGTTGACCTTTCGAATTTCGTTCTGATTTCTGGCTTTTGCAATTTCGAAGAATGAGTCGCAGCGAATAATAACGACGAAGTCTATGGCGGATAATGAGATTCGATAGAGAGATGACCAATTCTGTTGAATCGTAGCCGGCAGCCATAAGACGGACTGCAGTGGTTCGGTGGGGCAATAGCTGCTATTATTATGAGGTTTTCTTCAGCGAGCCTTGTCCATAATAGTCTGGAAGGGACTATCAGTTGAAAGCTGAAAGAAAAGATTTATAGCGTTGGCACCATTTTCATAAATCTCAAGCAAGCAGAAAATTGGTTCGGCATATAAGCTATAGGCCTAATTATAGTAATGGCAGTGCAATATGATGCTATGTGTGATGCATGTAAGCTTGGAGCACATCTTTAGGCTTATGTCATCGGCCGGTTGTTAAAACTCCGATCGGAGATATATGACTTGCCTACCATGAAGGAATGATTTACATGATCAAATTTTTTACGACGAATTAACAAAATATGTGATGCCCCCCGTTCCTGTTGAGAAAACTGTTGGGCTCATCCCCACAGAATCACAACAAAAGGACACATGAAACGCAAATTATATAGGCCATAATTATATTGACTTTGTGATATATGGTCACTTTATTGGGACGACATCTCTTTGTTCTAAAAGCACTATCATGTGCGGAGATTATAATTATCACGGGCTAGGGAGTCTAAGCCTCCCCAAGAAGGCCAAGATTCAACTTTTTACCATGAAAATGGAATCCTTTTTCGGGGTTAGCCCCCCCCCAGAAGGCCCAGACTCGAGGTTAGTCCCCCCCCAACAACTGAAACCAAACTCCGCCCGTGAGCACTATTATTACGTCACTAATTTAATTGGATATGATGAATCGATGATGCCATGCACATTATCAATTTTGTTCTTTGGACTTCGCATTGTGATGGATTCTCTTTGTTAGGCCTATAAACTTTTGTTGCGTCAGTATAGCCTACCATCGACCGCTTATGGACATATTGCTGCTACGACAATAGTTCTGTTCTATTATGATTTATGACGTCATTTTCCTGGACTACAAACACTATTGTTACGTCATCAGCTATGTTTAGTGTTACGCTGCTATAGGATACCTACCTAATGGCTGATACCGTAATAGGCCTATGACGACGCCTCTTTGTTCTACAAATACTATTGTTACGTAATGCGCTTTGTTCACGAACATGTTGCAGACTTGCTGCAGAAAGGACGATATAATCTATATAAATAAAAATGTAACCGCGTTTGGCACGGCTTCAAAGATCTCCGAACTTTCTTCATTGATTGCTTTCGAAACTTCACCAAGACGTTTAGGGGGAGGGGAGGAGACGGGGGATGCTCTTTTCAGCCACAGCAACGCGTGGCCGGGTACGCTAGTATTATTATAACTTTGCTATGCATGGGCTTTTGGTTAATTTCTGGACATAGTCTATAGGCTTATGTAAAAATAAAATATCAAATCAAAGCAAATCAAAATTTATTGAATCGAATTCAGTAATATTATTAGATATTATTATTATTAGTTATTATAGAAATAAAGTGAGTGGTTTCGAATAATTTGTTCTGAGTTTTTCCCTTTTGACGATTAGAATCAACAAATTACAATATTAATGAACTATTGAAATAATCTGTTTCCTTTGCATGCATGAGTGCATGAGTGCATGGGACCCTAAAGTGTGGGACCCTGTTCGTCCGAAAATGTTAAACGTGATTTAATCCGTTCTGGGGCCGTTGTAATAAATATGTGTGTGGTGGACATGTGGGTTCTCAGAAAGGGAAGGCCACTGGAGGGTAATCACAGCACCTTAATTAATGCGGCCATGCAAAACACCACCATACATGCTGCCTATCTTGCATCGTCTGCCATTTGCGACCAAAACCCCGCCACAGCTCGTACTTTAGCAGTGCCAGTCCCAAGCCTGGAGAAAGAAAGAGGGCGATACTAACCGTCACTTATATGGCACAGTCTCGTTAAACAGCAACAAGCAAAACGTTGCGACAAAGGAACTAAAATCTGAACTAATACGGTGCCATGACTGTATGAAAGACCATCTTAATCGAAATCATTTAGCGCTGTCGTGTGCAGAGGCGGCCTGTGAACCTCATAAAAATTTTTTTACTATGCCTACTCTTACGGGCAACTCTTTTGACTCGACGAAGCGCTCGTGAATAAGCTGGTGCACGCCCACGCTTGTCTTTCGAGTAGCGCTTTAGAAGTCTGGAGATTACGATTAACGAACTTAGTGCCATATAGGCTAAATTCATTATATTTTAATCTAGGCTACAGATTATTCTATAGCGCCATAATCTTACTATAGCCAAGACAGTTAGCCTACTCGAATCATTTGGCCCACACTGGAATGAATTTCCACTTGTCGCGGTCTTAGTGTAGTGCGCTTGGCTAATTAGACCGCGGTTCCCTATGATATAAATTATAGTCCTCTAGCTTGGTTTCACGGTGCGGTTAGTTTTCGGTTGCTCAACGCGATTAGACCGCTTCCTAATTAGGCTGGTTCCCTAGTTCCAATTTCATAATTAGGCTGGTTCCCTATCATCGACGATTCGTTAGATCGCCAGCAGAGGGATAAGGAGACGAGAACGACGAGGGGCCGTTCGCCCCCCTCACCACCCCCCCCCCCCCCCACAAGTCCACTCGACCCGGTTCGGCCCGACGCGTCCGGAACAATACGATTTCTTTTCATGTCACCTGCTTCTTCTAGCGCCACAATATCGCTCGCCCACGCGGAAATGCCACTTGAGCGTCCTCTTGTGAGTCCAATTAGTGAAACTTATAACGTGTAATTAGGAAGGCAGACGATCTACGAGTCAGTTTGATCGGATCTGTGCACATGTATATACGTGTACGAAGAAGACGACGACGACATTTCTGCCGATGGCAAAGAAACAGTTGGGCGAACAGAAGAAGAAGAAGAAGAAGAAACTGTGTAGGCCCTGCAGGCGGCTGTTGGCCTTAAACAAACTGTTGCTATATAGGCCTATACTGTGCAACATTCAATAGACATTATTAAGGCCACGCATATCTTCTCCTCTATTTTTTCTATCTTTTTCTCCTCCTTCTTTCCGTTCTCTTCTCTCCTTCATCACATTTCTTCTCTTCTCTCCTTCATCACATTTCTTCTCTTCTCTCCTTCATCACATTTCTTCTCTTCTCTCCTTCATCACATTTCTTCTCTTCTCTCCTGTGAAGATGTGTTACTATTAATTCTATTTTCTCTTCTCACCAAACCTCTCCCTTTTCGATTCTATTCTCTATTTCTTCTCTCGTTTATAGTTGATCTTCTCCATTTCTTTTTCATGCCTTCTTTCTCTCTTTGTTGATTTTCTTCTCTATTTCGTTTCTCTCTTCTTCCATGTGATTCTTTTCTCTTCTGCTCTCTTGAATGCTGAAGAAAGCAGCCTCTTTGTTTGTCAGTGTCTATCTGTCTGCAGGTCTGTCAATCTTTCTGTCTGTCTGTCTGTCCGTGCGTCTTTTTGTATGTATGTATGTTTGCATGCCTGTCTGTCTGTTTATTTGTCCGTCCGTCCGTCTGTCTGTGTCTATTTGATGTTTGCTTGCTCCGGAAGTAATTGTTTGACAATCAGCGCAGAATTAGTCCGTGCCTGGAGACTGATTGGCTTCGTGGTATGTCTTGAGTGTCTGTATACGCGATAATAACTCCGACGTCTTTGACTGGTATTTGATCACCACCCTCCCCTCTCCCCCCACGCCCCCCCCCCCCCACAGAAAGAGCAGAGCGACCAATATCAGATTATATTCGTAATAATTGTCTCTCACCCATGGCATGCACAGTTGCACACTGCACAGATCTCCACAGCAACCTTTAGAACACGTTGCAAGACTTCGCTTGTTACATGCATATAAAGACGTATGCGTGTATACCGCGGGCGCACAATAAGTTCTTCATATAATAAGGAAATTAATTAGTTAGGATTATCAATTATTCTGGCGCTTTAAACGTCTTAATAGGCAGGCGACTGACGTCGTGTGTTCGAGTGGTGAGAGACGCGCGTGTATTAGCAGCAGCAGACCGATTGCAAAACGCCTTTAACGCAATTTGTCCCACCGACAATAATAAATAATTGACGTTTTGTGCGAGATTTGAAAAACTCTAAGAATTCCTCCGTCTTGACGCAATCTGGCGCGGTCCATATACGCTCGCCAATGCAGTCAGTCCTCAGACTTTATAGGGAAGAACAATACAATCTTCGACCGACGTGTACAAGGAGGAAAGCCTGACACAGAGTATAGAGACCGACCGGCAAACCGACCGACCGACCGGCAAACCGACCGGGTCGCGGCCGCAAGTCGAGAGCTCTTGAGAGCGACCCGAACTGCATCGCGGCGAACCTCTTCACTCGATCGGCGCCATTGTTGTGACGTCACTCGACCGTGCATGTTCGCGGTCAATGTTAACAGCGTCCATGCATGTGGCAATGCATCGTCGCCCCTTAAAGCTCCAGCAGACGACTTAGTTAATAATTGAGTTCGACAGTATTATTTAGGAATAAAATACTCGGCTTAATATTATAATCGCGTCGAGTTGAAATCGGCAATGCATGCGCCGGCGGCGGCGGCGGCGGCGTTCCTAGAACTATTCTCTGTCGCGCGCGCGACCCCCGAACAATGGAAGTTTCACGTGGTCTGCGTCCATTGTTCTGACGTCACTGTGGCAAATAGTCCGACCGCGCGAGCGTTGAATTCAAGTGACTTCGACGTTGAAAAGCTCATGTATTAAATTGACCGAATTATACGCGCGGGCTCACTGGTGAAGTGCTTGTAGGCTAACTGCTGAAAAGAAAAGATTTCCTTTCGCAGGTTACTTCAGCCAATAACTCTGTCTTAATCCCTTAATCCTGTAACAGGTTCCGTGCTTTGAAATGGCCGTTTTGTTTTGTATCGATCCACGATTTAACTGTCGCAATTTTTCTTGTGTGTTTTCAATTCGCTTAACTGTCTTACTCCTATATGATCGACCAGGTACTTAATCATTGTCGGCATTTATAGCTAGTTGCAGCCTGCATGCAAACCAGTTTAGCATATGTAACGGCAACTCTAACTTTAACACTATAACCATAACCGATCCTCGCAACGCTGAACCTAACCGACATTGGATGACACGCTGACGTATACCAATAGAGTATATATATATATATATATATAATATATAGGTTATACTTACCGGTGCTTACTTACTTACCTACCTACTTACTTACTTATAACTTACTTACTTACTTACTTATAAGGATGAATGAATTCAGATATAATATTACACAGCCAGACGAGTCTAATAATCGTTTAAATTTTGCGTATACAATCAAAAATGACGTCGACCTAATGATTACGTCATTCTATTATTGCATGTTTCATTTGCCGTTCAGAACTCGGATCGAGAAGCCGTTGGAAAGTTTCATAAATATTCGAAAATTTGCTGTTAATCATCGACGTTCTGCTAAATTATAATAAATTCTACTGCGCCAACTCATGTTTCGATCGATTCTTAGCCAGTTATTTTGTCAACTGCATGCATGGTTTCAGGTAAGCCCGAATAATAAAAAATTATCACAAAGTAACGATTTTGGCGCATTGAAATGCCATGTAAACCCATGGGCCCTATAGATAATTATAGACTTGGCATATAATTATAGCTGTTAAGTAAACTACACTGTCGAAAATGCCATTCATCATCATCATCGTAATCCTTGGGCCGACAGCCCGTAGGTGCCGACGCCACTCTCTGTCTGAGTCTGTCTCGCATCATGCTTTCCAGCTTCAACCGGACCGGTCAGCAGGTCTGCTCCATACCATTAACATCTTGGAGCACCTAGACCACCTTGTCCGATTGAAGAGAATGTTGGAAGAGAAGCATGAAGAACAACCTGCAGGTTCAATGCCCGTATATGTGTCCCACACTCTCTCCTCCGACTCTCTCCACCATGGTCTGTCCTGACCGGCCAGTGCCGTGGAAATGCCATTAGTTCTCTATACATGTATATGCGTGCTGTGCTCGAGCTGCCATCTTGGAAAATGGCGGCCTGAATTCGGTTTTTCGGCAGTAGCTCCCGAACCGTTGCAGCTACTAAAAAATACCAAATGGCAGAAATAATCTAGAAGTTTTGTATCTAACATGTTTTTTCTAGCATTAAAAATAAAAATATTATTATGTATAGCCTATAGCCTACGCATGATAAGTTATAGGGCCTAGTCATTATTTATGTATTTCAATAGTTTCATTATTCTAGAGAATATGTAGCCTAATTATAATGTATATGTGTCGCGACTGGGATACCCAGGCGCTACGGATTTGATTTCTGGTTGCCACATATATATTTTGGATCCGTTATGGTATTTTCAGGGTCCGATATAAAATATATTATATCAATTTTTGAGCTGCATTCGGTGACCTAGATAATATTGGTGACCTAGATTTTAATGCTGAGATCGTGCTCGACACGATTTTAAGGCCGTGACGTAAGCGGTCGCCATAGCTACCAGGTTATTGATCGCTTCTTGCATACGCTCAGCGAATGGAGGGTCGGCCGAAAAGGAGGAAGAGGAGTCGGCCGATATGACAGGCGCAGCGCCTGAGCAGTACAGATACACAGATAGGCAGACGGACGGAGCAATACGCCCTGCTGGCCGCTGTCATTGAATGCATGTGTGGTATTTTTCCTTCACGCTGTACGAGGTGACCTGGTCTATTTTTAGCACGGTTGACTCAGTGCAACTGGTGCGTACGTGTCAGAGCAAGAGGAAGAGAGAGAAAGACAGTGAGCTGCAGACAGACGCTTAGAGGGAGATAGGTGGTCGCAGCTGCATAGGAATTCAGCGCGCTTTATCTGATCACGCGGTACATGCGTGATCACGGCTCGTGCAGTGCCTTCTGCGCATGCGCCAGCGTCCCCCCTAGGAAGGTGATAATAAGAGAAACGCGCTGCTCGGAGGCAGATTCACGACGGACTTCGACGAGGATAGACGTGTAACTCTGGAGAGCAAGTTACAAATCAGAGTTTGATTATTTTAGAAAGATAATAGTTTATTTAAGTCAGCTTGGATTCGTCGTCTGAGTTATTGCGTTGTCGCGCATTTACTTCACGGATTCTGTACGGAAATTCTAAAATGGCAAGGAGCTGATTGCATTACGGTTTTCTGTTACGAGCGAATTGTCAGCACTGTGGTTCTGTTTCGCATCTTCGTAAAGGAGTTAAGTCTTTCGTTCTGGTTTTCGATCTTTCTGTCGTTTGGATCGGAACCGCTCGGGTTTTTCGGAAGTTCTTCTGTCGTCAATATCTTCTGTGCAGTTAGCCTACGGGCGTCAATCTATTATTTAAATATCTTTTCGTGGATTCCCTGTTCTCGACGTGTCAACTCGGCCTTACCGTCCTGTCAGCGTCGATTGTTGCGGATTCCTCTGAGTCACTTATCGTCGACGCACGCCCTGGATTCGACGCTCCATCTGCGCCTTTCCTCGCATAACGTCGGCCTTGTCCTGTGTCTCTAGTAGAAGGTACACTTTTACTTGGGTTTTCAATACAAAACTAAATTGATCTTTTGGGCAGAGAAATTAAGATTGGCACCTAAGTACAAAATTGGGGATTCATTTTGTCTGCTCCGATTGAAGTCTGTTTGAATTGTGTTGCATATTATTATCAGTTGCTTTAAACTGTAAGCTGTTGATTAACATTGCGAATAATTATTGAATGGTTCTGATAATAATAAGATTCATTGATTAAACCTTCGGATTTAATTCTTGCTAGTCTTAGGAAGTGAAAGTATCGAAACTTATATAGCGCCATGGAGCAGAGCAGAACATCAACCCCCTCGCAACCTTCCAGACCACCTTCTGCATTTGAGATGGGCATATTGCTTGAGGCAATGCAGTCAAACGCCAAGTCTATGCAGGCTTCTATAAAAACTGATTTCCAGGAGGCTATTTCTGTGGTACAAAGCAATGTGGAAGAGGCGATTTCCTCAGTCAGAAGTGACGTTCAGGCTACACAGGATGCAATACAGATTAACGCTAGGTATACACAAGATGCTATCTCCGCGGTAGAAACTAATGTTACAGATTTTATCTTTGTTGTCCAAGCTGATGCTGAAGAGGCCGTTGCCTCAGTACAAAATAACCTTAGGGAAGCGCTGACGGAAGTCATGGCGCGTATCGAACGATTAGAATCGCCCATACCGACACATAAACCTGTTGTGAGTTCGAACTCTGGTACCTGTACCACTGCAAGTACTGCAGACGCGCCTTACCATTCGACCATCGGCCTGGAAGAGAGTTCGGGTGCCAGGCCCAAAGACTTTGCCTTACCGCCCAACCCTGGTATATTGAAGAGGAGCGAGCGACTGCTGAGTAAAGCCCCGGTTTCATATAAAGAGGTAGGAGCCCGAGAGGCTTGGCCGCCTCAGACCGGTCGGAGTTCGAACCCGGGAGCCACCGCCTCCCTTCCTCCCTCTATCTCTCTGGACTACGACTCACAACAGTACGCGGTCCCTTCGCGCGTTGGACCGGAAGTGGCGACTCCGGGAGTGTCCGAGGGGGCGGGCGTTACAATTGGTCCCAGTCAGTGGGGTCGAATTAGTTCTGGAGATTTAGAGGAGGAGGAAGACGATACGGAAAATGTCGGAATAAGAGAAACTGCAATATCTTTTGAAAGAAGGAAGGAAAGGGAATTTGCTGATAATGTTGAAATTATGTCTGATGATGGTAGTGTAGACATTGAAGTTAGCAAAATAATGGAATCTAGACCTAAAACTGTGAAAATAATTGATAAAAGAATGCAAGCAGCACAGCAATCGGAGTCTAGAAATTTTGAAATAAATAAACCGATCGCAAATAAATTATTGTGGGAGGGGGGTGATAAGGTCAACCCAGTTCCTTTGGCCTCTTCTTCGCCCTCTCGCGTGGATTATCCTCGACCTGATCCGCAATGGAGAATGCATGAGTCGTTCGTGCATGCGGATCAGCCAAGAACGGAAGTGATGGCAAATCGGATCGACGCGTTCCAATCAACGTCGGGAATGCCGATCTACCACTCCATGCCGACTTCGACCATGGTTGGTCGAGACTACGCTCGACCCGATCTTCGACCCGACTTTCGACCTGGTCCATTGCCTACTGCCGCGGTCGACGGGATGCAACCGAGCGCTCGTCTTGAGCATCCGTACATGTCATGGATGCCTGCTTCGACCTACGCTTCGAACTACGCTCCGAACGCGCTCTACAACAGCATCGACAACCGGGTCTGGCTCGACCCGCTTCGCTGTCTCGACCCACCGCGTCCCAGCGACGTCGCTTTTACTCGGTGGCCAACCGTCGTGGAGTCGGCAAAGATGAACTCATGTCTCGGCGCCCAGAATTTTGGATTTAGTCGTGACACAGAATTGCCTCGTCAAACGCTGCTGAAACCGACATATCTGGGGAAAAGCGAAATAACAGGCGATGGTACAGCGACGATGTCTGCGGTTGGTGAAATGAAGGTGCTGCCGCCTGTCAACGCTTACGTCGGTCCTATCAGATCCGTTCCCATGACATCAGTTGCGACACAGACCACACCTGGTGACTGGGAACTTCCGATGAGTAGCATTCGTGGAACAAGCAAGGAACCGGAACCGACCCCCTCTACGACAGTTAAAGCGGCTGAGGTCAAGTCGTCGTCGGCTTGGCCTCCTAGACAAAAGCAATGGACGAAACTCGGTTCTTTCAGCGGAAGGACCGATGTGGAGGTGTTCTTGCGCAAATTCGCCGTCTGCGCAAGGAACAACGGGTGGACGAACGAAGAGAAATTAGACCAACTGGTCGTTTCCTTGGTGGAACCGGCGACCCATTTACTGGCCGAATCTGACAGCTTGGATACATGGACGGCGTTGGTCCAGCGACTTCGAGAACGGTACGGTAGCGCCGAGCAGCAGACCCTGTTCCAGACGCAACTTAGCACCCGAAAGCAGAAAAGTGACGAAGACATGGGAGTATTAATTGATGACGTTCGACTTTTGTCTTCGCGAGCGTATCCTGGTGCTTCGACAGCTCACCGTGAAGCCATTGCCATTCGGGCATTCGTGGATGCCTTGAGCGACCGAAATCTCGCGCTGAAGACCCGTGAGCGAGAACCTAAATCGCTCGATGAAGCCTACAAGGTAGCTATGAGATTGGATAGCTATCAGAAAGCAGAAGTCGGTGGCCATGAACAGCACGAACGACGACATGGACGGGTCAACGCCGTTAAAGAAAACGAGGATCCGATAGTGGTAGACCTGAAACGGCAGATGGAGAAGATGAATGGAGAAATAGAGCAATTAAAGAAAGGGCAACAACCGGTGTCGGCGCCTCAATACAGGGACAATAATCGCGGGTCGTGGAGAGATCAGAACGGTTCAAACGGAAATGGTTGGTCGAACGGTAACGGAAATAACTGGCGGAATAACCAACGCTGTTCGATCTGTAATAGAATAGGCCATTTGAGTTCTGTCTGCTGGTACCGACAGGCGGCGGGACCGGAAGTTGGACGATCTGAGCGAAGATGTTACGAATGTAACCGAATTACAAATCATGTCGCGCGGGATTGTCCATTCCGACAACGGCAGCAGAACCCGCCTGGTGATAACCCCGGTCAAGCTGTGGGCGATAATCCCGACAATCCTAACGTTGGTCGGAATTCGCCAAAGGAGGGTCGGCGCTGTTTCTACTGCGACTCTAGCTCGCACTTGCTAAGCAGATGTCCACTTCGGCAGCAGCAACAGAATCCGCCTGACGACAATCCCGTTCGACCGGTGGGCGATAATCAGGACAACCCTAGCACTGGTCGTGTGTTCGCCGCACGCGCGCCCACCCCAGATCGTATCAGAGACCAGGTGGATCGGTGGGAACAGTACGCACCACTGGAGGGGCGCCGCTGGTTCACTATGAGTGACAAAGCTCCCCGGTTGAAGTCTTGCCCACTACCTGATGGATAGAACTGAAGGTCAGCTGAGTGACCTTTGCTGATGACCGCATAATGGCGGAGGATTATCTGAATGCAGAAAGCATCTGTAACGTTGGTTTATTTCGATTCTGATGAAAATGATTTATTTTTACATGTAATGGTTTTACATGTTGAGTTACTGTGCAATGGCTGTAATGTTGCATTGTAGGTTGATTGAACTGGTGTGACATTGCATAGATTAATAATTATATTGCATTGCATATTTCACCGATGGACAGTTTTAGTATTGTGTTGTAGACAGTTATACCGACTGTCAATATTGTGTGGCGCTATACCAATTACCCAGCGCTATATAAATGATTTCCGACCCAAGGTAGATATTAGAATGACTACGGTCGCTCAATTTTAATTAGCTGTGATGGTAATAATAATGATAGGCCTGTTTTCCTGATAGGCTGATGTTGAGATATTGTGAGGCAAGAATTAGATTAGGCCTAGGTTTTGCTGCATATATATGGCATGATTAGTGAATTAATTGGTTTAAGAATAATAATAACAGATTCACTCAGTTAAATTCGATGCGGCAGTAGGCCTACATAAGATTTTTAATTAGTCGTGAGCATAGCAGATATATAATAATAAATGATAGAGGCATTAATGATGATTAAAATTGGCGCTATATAAAAATTCTAGAGGCCCTTAGTGTCTTATTGTAGCAGCAGAAGAAATATATATATAGTTTGCATTGATTATATTAAGACATAAGCCTATATGTTCTGTTTTGCTCAGCTGTTGTGATTGCATAGTACAAGGCGCTATAATTATATAAACATATTTTAAGCCTAGGGTACACGCGATTATAATATTAGATTGTAGGCTTATATCCCGAAGGGCGCTATATAAGTAAATTATAGGCTTAAGGTAGGCCTATAGATGATAATAATATACTGTGATTAACGGCTGATGAGCTCATATAATTTTTAGACGAAGATGTTTATAATAATATAGCAGGCTTGAAGGACTTTAACGTGCATAGGCCTATATATATATATATATATATGTTGCTCGTTCAGACATAATAAAAGGAATTAGCCTCTGGATAGACTGAAGTAGATAATATTATATTATTTTGTTTGGCTTATATAGGCCTAATTAAAATATATCGGCCGGAGCCCTACATAACAGCTGTACTGACTCTGGTTGTGTATTAAACCGGTAGGAGGAGGATTATAAATATATAATATCTGCTAATAATAATACTGAGGTTTAAGCGTCCATATATACATTGATAGGCTGTGGATAAATTGCTGCATTTTTTTGGAATTATTTAGCCGTGTAAGGTTGTCAATAATTTTGTGGACGGTCTGATGATTGAAGTTGAAGGCCTATTGATATTGACGGCTGAGTGTATTGTATATTAATATTGTGGCGGTTTATATTACTAACTGTAGAACTGGTAGCCTATAATTCCGCAGGATAATTTAATATTAATATTATTATTAATCGGTCTGCAAGGGTTTTAATGCGATGCAGGAATGACCTAAGTTTCAGTTTGTTTATATGGACTGGTGTGTATATATATTGTGGTTATGCGACTTTAATGTGTACGCTGTGTACGTATCTATATTTGGACCAGCGTACGTGTCAATGAGTAAAGGCGACCTCTAGTCAGTTGCACGTGTGACTTAAAATTGTGTCAGCCTTGGCTAAACGCTTGCTGTTCTCACGTCGCCGTGTATCGATACGGCGGAGGGAGGCGGCGTCGGCGAGAGACGCTCAGACGCTTCAAAGAAGCCGGTGACGTGGGTCAATGATGATTTTCCCACGATAGTGACTTCGTGTGGGTGGTCTCATGGACTGTGCATTGGATTAATGATAAAGTGACTGAAGGAAAGAAGGATGACCTAGATTCATTATATTCATGCTAAGCTGACGGTGATTAATTTATGTATGGACTATATATGTAGATAGACCAACGTGGCCTATTATAAGTTCTTGCATAGGCAATATGCTATATGTAGCCTATAATTATTATATGTGGTTACGCTGTCTCGTAAACGACGTTTACAGCGTAATATTGTACTTGAGCGTAAGTTGCAGTAGGCCTATATTAATTTGACCTAATTAAGCTTATGTTACCGTAAGTGTTCTGTGCAATGGGCTGATGAGTCTTTTAATGTAAATTAGGCTTTCTGCAACCGATACATGGCACGCATAGAATATAAACTTAGTGTTACAGCCTATTAGGCCTATATTGTGCAGGGCTGTTTGTACACATTGTTTGTAGGGCTTATAACGTAGGCCTAATATGTCGCTTATTTTATCCTCAGTTACTAAATAGGATTAATGAAGAATATTATATTAATATTATATCTAGGCCTATTGTTAAACTGGAGTTATGCGAGCTTTCGATGGTAAATTTGGATAATGGCAGACACAGTTATATTTAGCTACGAGTTAGGCCTACTTATAGACGGAAGCTGTGTGCTCAGAGAGTTTCTCTGACGTTATAGGCTGAGTTGAAATCTAGACGGGGTCCTGCTCTGATATGATAGCAGTGTGGCTTCGTTAGATAATAATCTGCCTTTTAGTGATATTAATGAGTACGAGACTCAGATGTCTTGTTATAGCATTGACGTGGCTTGGCTTAAGGTGAAACTGTTTGGTTATACCACAGCGATAAACCTATAGGAGTCTAGCAATATGACGTCATGTGTGATATAATATGGTATAATGTGGGCCTAATCGTGTGACTGGTTAGGCTGCTGTCTGTAAATTATGTCTTGGTTTGCCATAGATCTCTCTCTGCATAACACTGAACGAAAGAAATTTGTGATAGATCTAGTCTATATATTCGCATAAGGAGCCATATAAACATAACCTTTGGCGTTATGGATATTGAAATGACAATTTTCGCTGAATTGTAAATCAGTGATGACCGTTTTCACTTAAATTTGCGCAGTGACTTTTATTGAGAGTGAACTGGCAATCCGGTTGACTGTCTAATGCTTATTGATTAACGCTGTTCGATTCTGCTGTTATAATTGTGCATTGCATATTTTTGATTAATGCAATTAATTTTGAACTTTTAATGTTAAAATCGGAGTAGCCTATAGCCTTACAGAGAATTTCAGGCTCCATTTGTCCAATTAAATAGAGCCGGAAATTCGGGGGATGGCCGGTGAGAGTGTCGCGACTGGGATACCCAGGCGCTACGGATTTGATTTCTGGTTGCCACATATATATTTTGGATCCGTTATGGTATTTTCAGGGTCCGATATAAAATATATTATATCAATTTTTGAGCTGCATTCGGTGACCTAGATAATATTGGTGACCTAGATTTTAATGCTGAGATCGTGCTCGACACGATTTTAAGGCCGTGACGTAAGCGGTCGCCATAGCTACCAGGTTATTGATCGCTTCTTGCATACGCTCAGCGAATGGAGGGTCGGCCGAAAAGGAGGAAGAGGAGTCGGCCGATATGACAGGCGCAGCGCCTGAGCAGTACAGATACACAGATAGGCAGACGGACGGAGCAATACGCCCTGCTGGCCGCTGTCATTGAATGCATGTGTGGTATTTTTCCTTCACGCTGTACGAGGTGACCTGGTCTATTTTTAGCACGGTTGACTCAGTGCAACTGGTGCGTACGTGTCAGAGCAAGAGGAAGAGAGAGAAAGACAGTGAGCTGCAGACAGACGCTTAGAGGGAGATAGGTGGTCGCAGCTGCATAGGAATTCAGCGCGCTTTATCTGATCACGCGGTACATGCGTGATCACGGCTCGTGCAGTGCCTTCTGCGCATGCGCCAGCGTCCCCCCTAGGAAGGTGATAATAAGAGAAACGCGCTGCTCGGAGGCAGATTCACGACGGACTTCGACGAGGATAGACGTGTAACTCTGGAGAGCAAGTTACAAATCAGAGTTTGATTATTTTAGAAAGATAATAGTTTATTTAAGTCAGCTTGGATTCGTCGTCTGAGTTATTGCGTTGTCGCGCATTTACTTCACGGATTCTGTACGGAAATTCTAAAATGGCAAGGAGCTGATTGCATTACGGTTTTCTGTTACGAGCGAATTGTCAGCACTGTGGTTCTGTTTCGCATCTTCGTAAAGGAGTTAAGTCTTTCGTTCTGGTTTTCGATCTTTCTGTCGTTTGGATCGGAACCGCTCGGGTTTTTCGGAAGTTCTTCTGTCGTCAATATCTTCTGTGCAGTTAGCCTACGGGCGTCAATCTATTATTTAAATATCTTTTCGTGGATTCCCTGTTCTCGACGTGTCAACTCGGCCTTACCGTCCTGTCAGCGTCGATTGTTGCGGATTCCTCTGAGTCACTTATCGTCGACGCACGCCCTGGATTCGACGCTCCATCTGCGCCTTTCCTCGCATAACGTCGGCCTTGTCCTGTGTCTCTAGTAGAAGGTACACTTTTACTTGGGTTTTCAATACAAAACTAAATTGATCTTTTGGGCAGAGAAATTAAGATTGGCACCTAAGTACAAAATTGGGGATTCATTTTGTCTGCTCCGATTGAAGTCTGTTTGAATTGTGTTGCATATTATTATCAGTTGCTTTAAACTGTAAGCTGTTGATTAACATTGCGAATAATTATTGAATGGTTCTGATAATAATAAGATTCATTGATTAAACCTTCGGATTTAATTCTTGCTAGTCTTAGGAAGTGAAAGTATCGAAACTTATATAGCGCCATGGAGCAGAGCAGAACATCAACCCCCTCGCAACCTTCCAGACCACCTTCTGCATTTGAGATGGGCATATTGCTTGAGGCAATGCAGTCAAACGCCAAGTCTATGCAGGCTTCTATAAAAACTGATTTCCAGGAGGCTATTTCTGTGGTACAAAGCAATGTGGAAGAGGCGATTTCCTCAGTCAGAAGTGACGTTCAGGCTACACAGGATGCAATACAGATTAACGCTAGGTATACACAAGATGCTATCTCCGCGGTAGAAACTAATGTTACAGATTTTATCTTTGTTGTCCAAGCTGATGCTGAAGAGGCCGTTGCCTCAGTACAAAATAACCTTAGGGAAGCGCTGACGGAAGTCATGGCGCGTATCGAACGATTAGAATCGCCCATACCGACACATAAACCTGTTGTGAGTTCGAACTCTGGTACCTGTACCACTGCAAGTACTGCAGACGCGCCTTACCATTCGACCATCGGCCTGGAAGAGAGTTCGGGTGCCAGGCCCAAAGACTTTGCCTTACCGCCCAACCCTGGTATATTGAAGAGGAGCGAGCGACTGCTGAGTAAAGCCCCGGTTTCATATAAAGAGGTAGGAGCCCGAGAGGCTTGGCCGCCTCAGACCGGTCGGAGTTCGAACCCGGGAGCCACCGCCTCCCTTCCTCCCTCTATCTCTCTGGACTACGACTCACAACAGTACGCGGTCCCTTCGCGCGTTGGACCGGAAGTGGCGACTCCGGGAGTGTCCGAGGGGGCGGGCGTTACATATGTATCTATATACATGCACACACACATATGTTTTATAATGTTTATGAATGTAGAGCTGGTAAACTTATAGGCATGAATGTAACTTCCTATGCCTATTATACCATGTTCCCTCGTGTATACGTTTTAAAGGACAGACCGTTAGAAATAAACTAAAGGCACCATTATCGTCGTCATCATCATAATCATTATTATTCTTTATAATATTATATGGACTGTATATGTATACGTATACACTATACACCTGAAATTCGAGTTCTTAATTGCTCTCACATTGGATCATTAGAGCGTATTATTGCGACCTAAATACACACACTCTGCCAACGCAATTCCGACTCTTTCTTCGTCGCTTCTGTATACGCGCCATGTTACTAAACGTTTCCTTTGTGTCTCCCATTCCATTCAGCATTCTCAAACATGGCGGCGCACACGTCAATTCCGCAGCAAACGCTCTCGCGGGGATTATCGCGAGTCCCGTACGTTTCCGGTTGGTCGCCGATCGAGGTGGGAGGGGTGAGTTGGCGAGAGGGGGGTCTGTGGGTGTTTTTTGCGCGGGAAAACATTCGACGCACGATTGTTGACATGGCGAACAGAGCGCGAGAGAGCGAGAAATAGGTTTTTGTCGCCCGGATAATGACCCGATGATGATGATGATGATGATGATGATGATAATATACGTAGCGACGACGACGACTGTACAGTGTATACATACAATGAGTACATCGATGCACACAAAGCAGGGTTTCACCGGTCGCCACCGCGAATGTATTCACGACCAGATCCGCAGTGCTTATATGCGTCTGTGTCCCTCCGCGCGTTCTCATGCCTACTCTATGTATACATGTATCTATGCTACTGTGTAAACGTCCCGTCCTGTCTCCCTCCGCCATCACCAGCGGGTCTGTATCTGCCCCGATCGGTGTCTGTATATTTTATATAAGCGAGCGCGGACCTGGGAGACGTACCGCCGCGCGACGACGGGAGCGGTTATTATTCGATGCGCTGACGACAACCGGGGATCCGTTCGCACGCGGAGGAAACGCGAACGGGACCGGACAATACCGAACAATACCGAACGATACCGAGTGCAAATTGATCAGGTTAGATCTAATCCGGTTCACGTAGTGCTCCACGACAAAAGACCTTCGCTGTCGTTTGGGGATCGATTCCCGCTTCTCTCTCTCTGTCTGTGTCTGTATGTCTGTCTCTGTGTCTGTTTGTCTGTTTGTGTCTCTGTCTGTCTGTCTCTGTGTCTGTATCTGTCTCTATCTCTCTGTGTCTCACTGTCTCTATCTCTCTGTGTCTCACTGTCTCTATGTTTCTCTCTGTATGTCTGTCTCTGTCTCTCTCACTGTCTGTCTGTCTGTCTGTCTGTCTGTCTGTCTGTCTGTCTGTCTGTCTGTCTGTCTGTCTGTCTGTTTGTCTCTGTCTCTGTCGGTCTATCTGTCTGTCTGTCTGTCTGTCTCTGTCTCTGTCTCTCTCTCTGTCTCTGTCTCTGTCTCTGTCTCTGTCTCTGTCTCTCTGTCTCTCTGTCTCTCTGTCTGTCTGTCTGTCTGTCTGTCTGTCTGTCTGTCTGTCTGTCTGTCTGTCTGTCTGTCTGTCTGTCTGTCTGTCTGTCTGTCTGTCTGTCTCTCTCTCTCTCTCTCTCTCTCTCTCTCTCTCTCTCTCTCTCTCTCTCTCGGCGACGGTGACGGCTGAACCTAAAGCGCCGTCGCGGATACGTTACGCGCGTTACGTACGCACGGTGGAGACACGCAGAGCAGGGAACCAGTATACCATGGTGGAGTCTTTTACGGAAAACGACATACGAGACGATTTGTCGCATAGAGGGCGCTTTGTGTCTGTTTGCTTGTGGGGGGGGGGGGGAAGAGGGGGTGGGCAGCGGGTCTAATGTATCGGCCGTCGCGCGGACCTTTTGGAGGCAATAGGTTTAATTAATAGATGTCGGTCCGTGACGGCGATACATCGGTCGACAGGGGGTCTATTGAGGAGGAGGAAGAGGATGGAAGGTGGTCGATCAATGGTATGCAGGTCTTATAAATCGAAGGAACAGAGAGTAGCGACAGAGACAGAGGCAGTTTTCCATGGATGGAGATCGGATTTCGTTCGGGAACGTATAGCCGTCTAAAAGCACGCTTCTAAAGACATGTAGGCAGACACTGAAACAGATAGACCTATGGACGGACAGCTTTTCGAACAGAGAGAGAGAGAGAGAGACAGACAGACAGACAGACAGACAGACAGACAGACAGACAGACAGACAGACCGACAAAGAGACATAGAGAGAGAGGGACAGAGAGAGACAGAGAGACAGACAGACAGACAGAAAGAGAGAGCGGATAAATGGACAGACAAACAATAGGACAGTGGAAGATACAGACAAACGAACATCTGAATATCATTGATGGACGAACAGAATGACAAGTAGATGCATGGGCAGGCAGATGGACAGACGGACATCTGAATATCATTGATGGACGAACAGAATGACAAGTAGATGCATGGGCAGGCAGATGGACAGACGGACGGACAGATTGACAGGCAAGATCGGCACAAGACGAGAGACAGTGATACCTGCACTGACTGAAACGATACATGCTAAACATGATCTCCTTTTGTGTAGCCTATACGATACATTATACACACACTTTACAAGTTCCAGGGATTAATGACATGTGCACATGGGATTATATGAGGAGTCTTTTTGAGGACATGAGTCGCTCTTGACAGCCATTGAATTGCACACTGCAGGTAATGAAGATGGCCAACATTAGGAAAAGTTAATGACCCATAGACAGACTGCAATATACAAGACGAGCAGATTTTTAGAAACTTGATATAATTATGTCTATACAAGTACGTATACAACTATACATATAAGCACTGGCCGACTGCAAGGCAGAGACAGTGCCCATTAATAAAGGACCTTATTCGGACGGGCTACAGGACAGTTGGCCCCGCAAACTTTTCGAACCTGTCTGTCTCTCTCTGTGTCTCTGTGTCTCTCTTACTCTGTCTGTCTGTCTCTGTCTGTCTGTCTCTCTCTGTCTCTGTGTGTGTGTGTGTGTCTCTGTGTCTCTCTTACTCTGTCTGTTTTTGTATGTCTGTCTCTGTCTCTCTGTCTGTCTCTCTCTATGTGTCACTGTTGGTCTCTTCCTCTGTCTGTGTGTCTGTCTCTCTGTCTCTCTATGTCTGTCTCTCTGTCTGTCTGTCTCTGTGTGTGTCTCTGTGTCTCTCTTACTCTGTCTGTCTCTGTCTGTCTGTGTGTGTGTGTCTCTCTCTCTATCTTTGTTTTTGTCTCTCTCACTGTCTCTGTCTGTCTGTCGATCTCTCTTCTCTTCTCTGTCTGTCTGTCTCTGTGTTTCTGTGTATCTCTTTCTCTCTCTCTCTATTTGTCTATCTGTCTGTCTCTATCTGTCTCTTTCTTTCTCTCTTTTTTCTCTTTTTCTCTTTCTCTCTCTCTCTCTATTTGTCTGTCTGTCTGTCTCTCTCTGTCTCTCTCTGTGTCTCTCTGTCTATCTTTCTGTCTCTGTCTGTCTATTTCTCTCTTTTCTTCTGTCTGTCTGTCTGCCTGTCTGTCTGTCTCTCTCTCTCTCTCTCGCAGATGTTATATATGACATCTGCTGAACTTAATGTTATTTTTTCAATTATTTTGCCTCTCCCATAGACCACGGGGTCGAGTGATATAAGGGCTGCTATATAAGTGGGCTAAATACATCTATAGCCTTGCAGGGGGCTGAATTTGCCTATTTAATTACGGCGCTAAATGAAATCTGTCCGAGTGATCGTCCTGAGCACCCCGTTGTCAATGGTCACAAGGGCATGAAGTACCTCTTTTGTGTACATGAAGTACCTCTTTTGTGTACGTCGCCATATCAAGTACCTTTGAGGTATACGTGTCATAATTCGTACACACGCGGTTCACACAATCTCGCACAATGGAAGGAGTGAAACTCTGAAAGCGATGTCACGCTAATTACCAGTATAGCATATACACGGATTTATCGCCTGCAGGGAGTGTGTTACACACGCACACGCATGCGCACACACATATATACACATACACAGACACACAAACATACATATATATATACACAGGTATACGTATACGAACCAATGCATGCACGCTCATATGTGCAAATGCACGCATGTGCTCGCACGTATATACATACACACACAGAGACACACACACACATAATTTATATATATATATAGGCTACATGTATATATATATATATATATATACAGTATAGGCGATTAGGCTATTATATCCATAAACATCTTTCTCTCAACTCTCTCACTTTCTGTCTCTCTCACTATCTCTCTATATCTTTCTATCTCTCTGTGTCTCTGTCTCTGTGTCTGTCTCTGTCTGTCTGTCTGTCTCTCTCTCTCTCTCGTCCCATGTATGTCTCTCTGCATATATATCTCTTTATATATGTGTGTGTGTTCGTGCGCGTGTATATATATATATATATATATATATATATATATATATGCACATGGGAGTCTCGGAGATTATAGACGCACGGGGAATACACCCACCCCACTAAATCGCGTCGCTCAATCGCTTGCGCTACCTCCGCTCCACCAGACACTATTGTTGGGCATTTAACCCCCCTCCCTCCACCCATTATATACCGTAGAAAGACCTGCTACTACAGCCTTGCGTGTATTCGATGCGTCTTTATACGATGATCGTCTGCAGCGGTTATATACTGCAATGACGACATGCATGTATTCAATTGTCTCCGTTTGTTTGCGTGAGTCGTGTCACCCCTTCGATCGTCAATAGACGACGCCTGCTGCGTTGCTAAGTCGTGCATAACCCGCGGATTATAGGGGTCAGAGGTGGCAAGGTGAATGACTTAATCCGTCGTCCGTATTTTATGCACACATAGTGTAATCGGGATGGGAAGGGGGGTTGTGGGAGGGGGGGTTGTGGGAGGGGGTTGTGGGAGGGATGGGAAAGAGATTCAAGGTTACTCCCTGAGTGGTCAGATCTTGGGGATTTTTATACAGAGGATCTATTGGTAGCGGGCGAGTGCTGGTGGGGTAGGGGTTTGGCTCCTATAGTTATTGCTATAGATTATGTCAAGGGCGGATACAGAAACTTTGGACGGGGGTGGGCCAAAAATTCTTGGTTGGTCTTGGGTCTGGGAAAATTTTTTGTCTTTCCAGGTCTGGAAAAAAAATTTGGTATCCGCCCAAAAAGTTGATGACCTTTTTTTTCTTTTTAGTCATCATGCCATTTCCAAATGGGGGGCCGCAATGCATGGGTATATCTTAGTAGGGGGGGGGGCCAAATTTTACAATACATTGTTCCACGGCATGTTCAATCCAAATGGGGGGGAGCACGATACATGGGAATTCTAAATGGGGGGCCATGGCCGGATAAGCCCCCCCTTGATCCGCCCCTGGATTATGTGTTCTGCAGTTATGTTTATAGAGTTGTTTCGTATACTTATGGTGCCAGCCTGTATTTTTGTACATGAATTTCTGTGATTCGGATAAGCGCGTTGCATGTGAGAATATATGCACAATTAATCTTACAGCCATTGCAAGTCTTCCCTTTTGTCCTTCAGTCAATTAATCAATCAATCAATCAATCTATAATCACTTGGAATTTATATCTACATGCAGCGCCCTTCAAAGACTCTTCTCTTGCAATGAGCGTGTATATATTCACGACATTATACGAAGTTGCTATTCAGAAAATATATGAATATATATATATATATATATCTAACAAATACAGAGTCTATTCGACTATAATATATATATACATATATATTGAAATATGCCACAATTTGATAATTTGATTCGGTACATGTATATATATATATATATATATATATATATATATATGTGTATATATATATATAGTG